>OOFB01008020.1:37150-54663 GCA_900323305.1 Trachyrincus murrayi | reverse complement strand
TTCTGCAGAACGGACTCGTCACAAAGGACCTGACCAGGTTAAAAATGCTCCTGTCGGAAATAGAAGTAGGTTGTCAGGGGTGACGTGACGTCTGTGTGTGTGTGTGTGTGTGTGTGTGTGTGTGTGTGTGTGTGTGTGTGTGTGTGTGTGGAATATGATGGTCTTAATTTTATATTTTTTAATTTTCCTGGTGTGTTGGTAAAACTAATTTGCCCCCCTATCCCCCTCTTCTCTTTTCTTCCCCAGACTGTAAATAGCGAGATGGCACCAGAATATTCAGATGACCAGGAGGAAGGTAAAATCGTAATAATCTCAGATCTACACAATAACATTACCCAATCACACCTCGCAATAACATTACTAACCCAATAACATTACACAACCACACTAAGGACCCAATCACACCTCACAATAACATTACACAATAACATTACTGACCCAATAACATTACACAACCACACTAAGGACCCAATCACACCTCACAATAACATTACACAATAACATCACTGACCCAATAACATTAGACACTAACATTATTGACCCAATAACATTACATAGTAACATTTATGACCCAATCACATTACACAAACTGACCCCATCAGAACACACTATCATGTTATTAACAGTTAGAGTCTAGTGGCCTGCCTCCCTATGTTGGGCTCACTGTTGGCCTGCATGCTGTTTGTGTTGACAGAAATCCAAGATGGCTGGCAGTTCAGACCGCCTCCCAGAGGAGTCACTAGCAGCGAGGAGTACACTCTTTGCAAAAGGTAAAACATTCAACCTTGCAGTTTAAACGCTGAACTATTGTGTACCATGTGTAATACATTTCAATGGAGAGTAAAGACACGGATAGGATTATGTCAATATAAAATAAATACATGAGGCGAAAACACACTTCCAGGTAGGATGTTGAGACTGGAGGGGTGTGTATTGGTCCTTCAAAAAGGGATGTGCAATGTCTTATTTGGACGATGACCAAAATGGAAAACAATCAATCAATATTATTTGTTTTACAATGTTATGGTAGCCCGGTGTCGCAGGGCCTGGTGTTCCAACATCTAGTCTGTAATGCATAAGATGATCTCCTTTTCATGTTGGCCCCAATCTGACTATTTTGTTGCAACGGCAAAATCACAGTTGAACTTGTGTTGAGCTGTTGTTGGGTGAAGGTTTGGTGAAACTTTGGTAGAGTTGGCATTGTAAGGCCGACACTCAGGATACATAACAACAATGTATGGGGGGATTGACCCCAGTGCCTTTTTGCCCTGGGGAATCAAACCCCCTGTCCACTGCTCGGCTATGCTTGGCCCTCCTCCTCTGCAGGTACTTGGAGCAGGGCCTGTGCCGCTACGGGGCCCGGTGCACGTCGGCCCACTCGCAGGAGGAGCTGATGGAGTGGCAGAAACGCTATGCCTCACGCCTGATCCGCCTCAAGCAGCAGCAGGAGAGCAAGCACTTCACTGAGAACTACATGGAGACGCTCATCGAGAAGTGGATGAACTCCCTCTCCCCGGAGAAAGTGGTGCGTGAGGGGTACAGTCGGGGCATGTTAAGGCCTGGTTATACTTTGTACGCAGCCGTCCGTGTGGACACGGAGCTGACACGGGGAATTGCGACGAGCAAACCTCTGGAGCCTTTCTACTTGTGTACTCGCTCTACAGCATTTGGTTTCATAGAAGCAGTTCATTGTTTACAAATGGCTCTCTCAAATAGATGGAGGGGGAAGCGGGGAGGGGAATAACATGTTTGTGGGATAGACAAAGCAGCATATAATCTAATTTATCCTTGACCCCGCGGCTGCGTCCGCGTCGTTACAACATGATGGTTGTGCACAGGCCGGCGAAAAGCAGCCACGCGGGCTCTGTGCGGTGGGGCGCGTCTTTTCCATTTGACATCAATATGCCTGTGTGGACGCTCGCGCCCCCCTGCGTCAAGCTGAAATAGAGCCTTTTCACAGAGGTGTAAAAACAGGTGTCCCTCATAACACCAATTATGGGTCTGCTCCTATGTACCAGGGCACAGGTATTAGACTTATGTTCACTAGTGTAGACTACATAAAGGTAGCAGACAATGAGTGTTATGAGCGACACCTGTATTTGTCCTGCTATGACAGCTCAAATAAAATAATGACATACCTCGTACGTGGCCCAGGGTCACATTGAATCCGTCACATTGAAAACCGTCACAGGCTGTTCTTGGCATTCGAAAGACACCCACTGTGGTCACATTCCTTTCTGTCGATGCTCTCGAAAAACTTGTGACGTCCGTTTTCATTTCTTTTCTGAGTCAGGCCTTTTTGACTGGCTTAACGTAATGACAACCTGTCCCATATACTTACAGTGTCACTCAGTTCACAGTGACTACACTCAAGACGTCTTTATTTTGGAAAGTAACTCCATAGAAAAGTATCCAATTCACTTTTATTTGGGTTTTTTGCTTTGTGTCCTCCTCTGGTGTTTGCTAAATAACCAGAAACTAATGAAGTCATTGTAACTATTAATTATAATTAAACCCCACCTTAAGAAACATATTTGATAACAAAAGTTTCTGAATGGCACACAAAAAAGCCACACATCCTTCCTCCCCCAGAAAGGTTTACATGGAATATGTTTTAACCTTCTTATCTCAGCCAAATGGTCTTGTTGTTGTCTTTTTGTAGTTGAGTGATTATTTGGACGGCGTGAACGTAGACACCAGCTCCAGCCTGTCCGTGACAGTCACCACCAAGAAGTCGGCCCACTCCTGGACCTTCTCCCTGTACTGCAGGGTAAGAGCTAACACAACGGCCCCAATCCCTGGGGCTCCACTGAAAATGCGGGTGATGCCATCAACTCACTGTATATGTGCTCCAGGGAGTGTCATGAAACGCTTCTTTTTACATTGAAAACAATCAATGTAACAGTAATGATGGCATCATTTTTGAGTGAAAGTGGTGAGTTGACACTAGCGTTTGCCATCGAGAGTTGAAGCTTGCAATTTTATTTGTTTGGACGGAGCCATCGGACACACCGGTGGAGTTCCCAGCGGGCGGAGCTGAGCACTAACACAGGAGCAGACTGGATCTGTGTAGCAGCCGGGTGCTACGTCTGTGATCATTATCATTCTCTGCTTGTTTTATCAAGGCCGCCGCCTGTCTGCTGCCTTGCTCTCTTAATGAGTCAGTGCCCAATGAGGTGCCAATTCTGTATGAGAGGAACCTGAATGAATCTGGTTTCAGACCGGCTACCACTAACTGTGTCTAGATGCATTCAATTAGAAGTGTAATGTGTTGAATAAATAGTCAAAACAAGTATACTAGTCACTAAACGATTTAACTACATAATCCTTTTCTTGATAATAAATGATCCATTATTTGCTATTTACTTAATTATTTACTTGTTTATCATTTTTAATAAATATGTAATATCTCTTGACTGGCAAATCTTATCTTAACCGCTGCCTCTAACAATTGGCCTGTTACCGGCTTCCCAGCAGGCAGAGAGAGTTAAACATTAGAGTATGTCATGACCAAACTGCCCTACTAGGCACCATTCTATGTATACCTGTATATGAGAAACAGCCTCCCTCCAGGTCTACCAGACGATCATCCTGATTGCGCTTCCTTCTTCTTTCTCAACCCCTTCCTGCGTTTCTAGCCGGCCAGGAAGCTGTTCCGCATCGCCCTTCTGTACGATGCCCACAGACCTCACTTCTCCATCTCGGGCGTGTCGGCCGGGGAGCGGCGCCATAGTGTCCCCAGCGAATGCCAGGAGTGGACGACAGGGGAGGAGCCTGCAGGTAGCACCATCCATTTGTCATACACAGAGATCTGCCTTCTTCCACGTTACATGTAGTATGCTGTCATATATTACTATGTGAATGTAAGAAGGCCACCAAGTATTACCATTTCTAAAGCTATGAACTATAACAAGTGTTTACCAATTATCAAAATTATAATAATCAATGAAACTAAAGTATTTATTTTAACGACTGTGGGGAATTTTGTGAGTAATACAAAAATAAAAATAATAATGCTATACAAAAGCACACATTATTATTATTGTAACACCCTCCTGACAATGACTGTGCTGTGGCAGCGGTGGCGGACAACGGCCTGGACCACTGCGTGTACCAGGTGGTGGTGGGCTTCAGCACCGAGATCTTCGGTACCTTCAGGCAGACCATCGTGTTCGACTTTGGGTCGGAGCCCGTGCTGATGCAGCGTGTCATGGTGGACGCCGCGTCCATAGAAGGTACGTATGTGCACACACAAGTGTGTCCATTTTTACTATATTTAAAGCTATCTTTTAGGAAGACGGGGAAATGAGTACAAGTTAGTAGGAACAGTTGGAATAGCAGTAGCTTCGAGGCCACCTCGCCTTGGTTATCTCTTGTATACTGGTTAGCTGTAATGTAACCCCCGTCTGTCCCTCCAGACCTGGAGCACCTCATGGCAGCCAGGCAGCAGCTCCTGATGACGGCCAAACGCTGGGACTCGTCGTGCAAGACCATCGTGGAGTTTGTCCCCAACGAGACCACGGGTGAGCTGGAGCGCAGCCTGCTGTCCCGCTACCAGATCCCACTGTCCGCTGACCAGCTCTTCACCCAGTCGGTGCTGGACAAGACCCTGACCAAAGACAACTACCAGGCCCGCCTCCACGACCTGCTCTACATCGAGGAGATCGCACAGTACAAGGAAGTCAGCAAGTGAGTCATACATCCAGCAGTTTTACTTTAGTCTTTTTTTGTGAATAAGAACCCATATTTGTTTTTCTTTCTCTTTTGTGTGTTTATTTTAAGTTAGTAGCAGGAGTTGGCCACTAAGTGTCACACTTGAGCTTCCACACTGCATCATCCGTGTGTGCCTGCTGTGTTTGTGGGTGTGTTCGCTTGTTCACACCCAGGGGTTGCACATGCATTTGTGTGTACACAAATGGATGCACACACACACACACACACACACACACACACACACACACACACACACACACACACACACACACACACACACACTCCATCATAAAAAGTCCCTCCATCATTCAACAGACTCGCTGTTTTTTGCTCCTGACACTTTGGTAATAAAGATAATTTTGTGTTCATCGTAATTATTTATCTTTGCGGACAATGTTTCAGTTTGATTCCTATTCATTGTGAAATGTCAATTTTGGAATTCATTCTTGTGTCTGTTTCAGGTTTAACATCAAGGTGAACCTGCAGTTGGTCACTAGCTTCATGCTAACCGGCATATCGGGTGGAGCAAAGTACGCCCAGAACGGCCAGCTCTTTGCCCGCTTCAAGCTCACAGAGACGCTGTCTGAGGTAACTGCCTGTCTCCCTCAGCTCCCAATGCAGTTGCATGGGGCTCTGTGGTTAGCACTGATGACTCCAACAGTGGTGGCCTATCACGCTGTACACTATTGTGTGGAGTAGATTTATTTAATGTATATGTTGGCTCATGATGTAATTCATAACAATGAAGATTTTTTTTTAAACTTTTAAAGGTAACTGTAAAAAAACGATGTATTCCCCGAACCAATCAGAGAAGAGATGCCCTGATTTGTCAGAAATTAGCCAGGAGCGGTCTAAAATCTTAATTGTCTCACACAGAGGCAGGTGCGCAGTCAACCAGAACAGATATTCTCAAAAAACTCAAGCACCTTCAACTGGCCCACACATTTTGTGAGCCAAGTAAACAAAAGTATATCAGGTGTATCGAAGAAGAACTAGACACTGCTTCTCTGATGATGACTGGTTCCCAGGACACGCTGGCGGGTCGCCTGGTGATGACGAAGGTGAACTCCGTCCTGCTGCTGCCCGTGGGCCGGGAGTGGTGCACAAGCCAGCCGGGCGTGAAGGAGCGCGTCTATGAGTCGGTGATTGAGGAGAAGACGAAGGACTACATCTTCCTGCGGATCTGCAGGGAGTGCTGCGACGAGCTGGGCCTGCTGCCCGACCGGGAGCTCCAGGTACAGAAGCCCCCGCACCACAATCGCACTGTCCAATACCCGTGTATGTTGTTATTCTAACATGAATAATCAAACAACAGAGTGTTGGTGCTTTCCCATGTTTACAAACATGTTAACAAAATGAATGATTAATTATTAGTGGATTTTAACCAACGTTTCCCCTATTGTGTTATATTTTACTATTAGCACAGCAATGTACCCTTGCCTTCATAGGCCATGCTAGAGGATGGGGGCGGGGCTGTCATGTATTCCTTATCACGGTTTCTCCTTTTTCAAACTGCAGGGGTTTAGTTGGGAAGCCTAAATGTTATAAGCCACTTTCTCTCTTTCTTTCTTTCTTTTACTCCCCCCCCCCCCCCTTCTTCCTTCTGGGTCATCTCCACTCTGCCTTTTCTCTATCCGTTTGAACCCCCCTCCTTGAAACCTACTCCCCAGTCTTCACCTCTGATGTTGTAGCCGATGGTAAACTTTACGACGAAAAGGTTCAACTATTGATTTAGCACTTTCACAAAAGGTTACTCACCAGCTGATGGCCATCCCCCTGAGGGGATGTGTGCTCGTGTGCATGTTTATTTGTGTTGTTCACACCCCGTGCACACTCATTCTGAGAAGTCCTCCTGGGTTAGATGGCTGTCCAAGACAGCCGGAACGTTATTAAAAAGAAATTAACACATCCTCCCAACTTGTGACCATTGTGATAACTTCAATACAAGTTAAATCCAGCTATATATTGAGTTGATGGGTCTGTCTATGGAAATGGACTGCTGAATCCTTTGAAATATAGTTACTGCATACATTTTTCATCAACTGTGTGCACAAGCCAGATGGAGGTCGCAAATACATAATTATACCCACGTAAATATATGCTAACAATAACATCACTGCTTTCTTTCCTTTACACATGCATGCATTTACACACACACACACATACACACACACACACACACACACACACACACACACACACACACACACCGGCGTTGGTTAATGGTGTAGGGCTTTTAGAAATGTCTTGTACTGTTGCATTAAAGAGCTATGGGGAAAAAGTCAGAAAAACACATTATTCTTGTGTAAATGCCATGCTGTTTTTTTTCCTTTTGCAGATCCCATCATGTTTTTCTGTTATTCCTGTTTTATAGTCGACGTTTATCGATCCAGTGGTTTCCAAAGCTGCTTCTTTCTGTTTAGTCCATCAAACATGAGCTGTTCTGTCCCCCCCCCCCCGGTGTTCCAGGTGGAGCTCCAGTTCCAGCTGAACAGGCTGCCGCTGTGTGAGATGCACTACGCTCTGGACCGCATCAAGGACAACAACATCCTCTTCCCAGACGCAAGCCTGGTCCCCACCATACCCTGGAGCCCCAACAGGTACACCACCCCTCGCTCTAAAGGTCCCGCTTCTACACACTCCTACCTCTGCCACCGGACACACACGAAAAGGAATGTGTTTTTCCACTACTATTGGTTCATATATTATTATTTATATAATATATATATTATAAAGAAAATAAACTTTACTCAGAAATGGCTTTCCAGCCATTGTATTGCCTGTATCGCAAGTTTTTACATGCATTTGCTGTGCATGGATTTTTCTGCCTTAAGCAACAACTTAATAGTCGTCTCTTTCAAAGTTGTTCCATAGAATAATCCAAAGTTTTCTAATACCGAGTAACAAGATGATAATTTCTTTGAACCTTTCTCAGAAGAACACACAAATGCGATCTCATATATACAGTCAAATATTCAACCACCCCCGTGCCGAAGCTCCCCCATTCACTGAAGGTTACGTGTTGGTGCACAGCCGTGGACCCTAAATCTGCCCGGATTCTACAGCCCTCGATTATACAGAAACCTACTTAATTCCTCCATGTTGAATTACTACCGCCAAGGAGTCAAACGGATGAGGCAAAGGTGATTTAATCCTGCTGCCATTCCTAGACACTCGGAGCTGCCTTTAAGCTTCACGTATTGCCCCGCGACGCTGGCAGCTGTCGGCCCTGTGAGGCACTAATCCTTATCGACAGGTACTGAAGCCAAACAATCCTCTCCTGATGTCCTGTCTGGGCTTCCATCCATGATGGATATGAGGCTGTACATCTGGCTTGATGAGAAAGGAAAGAGGAAAGTGGGTTTTAGTGGACCTGGAGGAGCCATGGGAGGAGGAGGAGGAAGAGGGTGGACCTGTGCTTTGCCCGCCTACCTCAACATATTTTTGTAGTTTATTTTGTAGAATACTTTAAACGGCTGAATGTTTTACTCCCTGCGGATTGGAACCCCAGTTCAACTGGTGGGAATACCGGCGTGAAGTCCACGTCACATGGTGGAGCCACAGGGCAACTGGAACCCACCTTTGACCGTTGCGTCGAGCTGCTGACTGCATACAAATCACTGATGGGCACCTACGTGTGTCTAATGAGCCAGTCACACTAGCGTCTCTTGTCTGTCTCTAGTTGCCTAGCACCTGTCTGGCACCCGGGGGTAATAACATGAGAAGAAAAAACATTGTCATTTGATGTCGCTGCACAGCCATTACCAAATATGGTTTGGACTTTCAATGTATCACTCACTGAAGGCATGCTGTTGCTTATAAAAGGGGAACAGTGGGAAATATCAAACAGGCATTGAAAATAAATTACTCAAGCAACACACCAGGGAGGAAAGGTAATTTTTTACCCTAATTTTCTCAGTTTTTTTTTTATTTGAAGGCAATATGAGTTAAATACACTCACTCACTTCTCTATTCTTCTCTCTAACGAGGACAGTAATGCTAGCAGACACACACACACAGAAACACACACACACAGAAACACACACTGTTGTTCAACTGAACACTTGCACAAATTAGCAGATAGTCCAAGCGTGTTGTCAGTGAATATGTGAATGATTTCCAGAAATGAATTACTGCTCTAGTAGACACTATCAACATGACTAATGTGGTGGTGACACATGGTATTTAAACTACAACTCCCTATCTCTCGTTCCCTTCTGCAGGCAATGGGACGAGCTGCTGGACCCCCGGCTGAATGCCAAGCAGAAGGAGGCTATCCTGGCCATCACCACGCCCGTCAACCTCCCCCTGCCCCCCGTGCTCCTCATCGGGCCCTACGGCACCGGCAAGACCTTCACCCTGGCCCAGGGCGTCAAGCACATCCTTCGACAGCAGCACAGCAGGTCCGTCCGTCCATCTGTCTGTCCCAGACTCATTCTGTCTGGTGCACATTTACCTGCACCACAGCCAGTGGGAGTTGATAGATTTCATTATTTTTTTTCCCCCTCAAGGGAACTTTGGTAGCCATACTGGAAGGGAATGTTTACAGTTTTGCGCTTCCACTTCAACCTCCGTTCACCAGATGTTGTTGCTGGAGCTACAGCAAGCTGTTGCTGAATGTTAGAACCGCATCTGTTGTCCGTCTGGGCTGCTTGTACGTTCGTGTCCCTCCGCCTACATGATCTGTGCTGGAACCCTTCTGATCGCTTTGAAACCTGTAGATGTCACCGAGGTGTTTTTTTTTTTTTTTTTTTAACAAAAAGTCCTTGAGCAACTCTCCATCTTCGACAAACAATGAGGCGTTTCCCTGACCACCGGCAGAATCTCCTCTTTAGCTCCAGGGCACGGGCAGCATTCGGTTTGACATTTAACATTTTGGAGAATATTCAGTTGCGAAGTAAGTGTCCAGCTGTTATCTCTGCGTGTGTGGGGGACATGTGGCTCCGTGCTCCGGGGTACACACTCACTATCCATGAAGGCAGGTCCTTGTTCTTCGCCTGCGTCACTTTTCAGTTTCAAGCAAAGTCGATTTAATTGAATAACCAGCATGTGTGCTCTAATCATTTTAAGTAAAATGATTAGAGCACAAGTCCGAGATGGAGAACTGTGATCGGTGAAGCACTGGGACGACAAGCAATTCTTCCATGCCTCTATGCATTTTCCCATTAGCCTAGTGAGGCGAAAGAAATGGGCAGAACAATTCTTTCTCTCTCTCTTGCTCACACATTCTGAGACAACAAGTACACATCGTGAGGATGGCCATAGGATATTCAGAGAGACCTGGGAGATTTAACATAAGTGGTTCTCGTGTTTTTATTTAAAAAATGGACACGACCCCTCAAGCTATAATTGCATTCCAAACGTGTGAAGCAAACCTTTTGTTTCTGTAATAAAGGCACTTGAGTTTGTATGTGCTGAAATGGGCGGGGGGGGGCTTTGTAGGAATGCAATATTCATCTTTTTCCTGCTGAATATCATTCATATTCTATCTGTAAAATGAATAATGGATGCTTTAAAAGCAGAGAAAAAAACAAACAGGCGGAAGCGAGCCACATTGACTGGCCTGGCGTGCCTTCTCTTTAGCACCAGGAACAACCAGCGGCGTACAGATCAGCTTCCATCTCTCTTGTATTCTCGTCTCCTCCTCCCCACACACGGCTACTTTCATATTGTGCAGATGTGCTCCCTGTGCATCATGGGAAAAAGTAATCAAAGTTGAATTACTCCCACTTTTACTCGTCACGGACCTGTCTTTGGTGTTCAAAAGGGATCGACCTCTAATGAGCGCTCCGTAAACTCTTTAATTCGCTGGGAAACGCTGCCGTAATAATCATGTGCTCCATCCAAACTAAAACATTGCAGAGCTTCAGTTCTCGATGGCGAACGCTAGCGTCAACCACTTCGACTTGTAAATGGCGACGCAGCATTTTCAGTGCAGCCCTTGGCATGGCGGTAGATTTTCCAAAAGATTAGTATGCGTTATTCCTCTTCCATAGCACTGAACGAAAAGCAACAGACAGACGGAGGAAAAAACGGTTAGAAGATCTGAATGAAACTCATGTCTCCATAAACTGACAGATTTGTATGGGACTGGAAATGCTAGGTTGTTGGATTCAAAATTAGATTAGATCAAACTGTACCTGCTGCCAGTTTAAACTTCAAGGCCATGTATTGAAGTATGACACCCTATTGCCTCTCTACCCTTTTTCGGTGGCTACGTGAGATTAAAAAGCACTACACACATTAACGCTTCACGGTTTCCCATTGTCACTGAGGTGTAAATGTGTCCGAGAGGCACTGAGTGGGTTGCCGTTGTGGCCAGTGCTACATTAGCGCTGAATGAATGCTTGTCTATTAAGCATCTACCTTTTTATATATTGCTCACTGTGGCTTAGTGTTGAAAAAGATTCAGTCTGACCCTCTGGATAGGCATTGAGTTGATGATCATGGGAAGAGTTACAAGACACATAAGATGTACCCCATAAGTCTTCAAAGCACAAAGGGGAAGATACACAGGTTATATAGGAAAAGAGGGAAGGGAGGAGTACAGAACAGTATGTATTGTTTGTCCCTATATGGGCGTAACTGTCTAACCTGCTGGTCAGTGCCTCTACTAGTCTTGTTTATGATAGGTAAACGTAACCATGGCTAGAAGCTTCAACTGCTGGACCATACATCTTCTTCGTATTGGAGATGACCTAAGGCCATGCAGGAGGAACCACACCTTTGAGTCAGATATATGGCAGTTGGCAGTTATATTAGTATTTACTGATGTTAAATGATTGAAGTTCTGTAATTCTTCCACATTTAGTGACACAATAAATAAAACTATCCTGCTTTAGAGGACATTAGCTGACGAGGTAAAAAGTCCATTACTGTTTCGCATTGTCTTAAAAATATATATTTTTGGTCTCTCCCAGGGTCCTCATCTGCACCCATTCCAACAGCGCTGCTGACCTCTACATCAAAGACTACCTTCATCCATACGTGGAAGCAGGCAACCCCCATGCCAGACCTCTCAGGTAAAGAGGCACACTGTAACCCATTGGGTCGTTAGGGTGCGGGATGAATGGTGAGCAGTTCAGGTTTAAAGTTGAGGGCTTAGCATTAGGGATTGGGATAAGGGGTTGGGTTTAATGGTGTGAACAAGGGGGTAAGCTCATGTAGCATGTAGCTTGTGGGTTTCCATGTCATATCATTGTGTCATTGACATTCAGTAAAAATATTTAAAAATAAATTAATAACATTGAGTCGTTGATGTGGACAAAACAATGTTGACCCTTTTGGCTTTTAGTTACAGCATTTCTGTCTGATGCTTTTCAAAGAACCATGAACATGAAGCATGCGCCCACATGAATCCATGTTCTCTGACAGCTGTATTCCACTCTAGCCCAAAGGCAGCCACATAACGCTCACTGATCTATAAATCAAGTGGATTAGCCTTATTAGCTGGGGATGCCATCCACAATAGGCTGACAGCAGCCCGATATCAGGCCGTTTGGCCGACGGGATGTCTGCCGCGGGAACGGCAGACATCGGGGTGACTGGGCAGACATGACCGATTCAGCTCTACGGCTTCTAGAGCCACGCTCGGAGGGACACTCACACACTCACGCTTTATTGCTTCAGTGACTTTAGATCACAGTGCTACTAGCCCTTCAGGTCACAGAACTAGACATGCACTCTGGTGTGTGTGTGTGTGTCTCTGCGCCCCCAGTGTGTATGAGTGATCTAATGATCTCTTTCCCTTCTCTCTCCCTTCTCTCTCCCCCGCCCCTCTCTCAACCCCTCGCCCACCAGGGTTTACTTCCGGAACCGCTGGGTGAAGACGGTGCACCCGGTGGTCCAGCAGTACTGTTTAATCTCAGACACCCACTACACGTTCCAGATGCCCAAGCGGGATGACATCCTGCGGCACCGCGTGGTGGTGGTCACGCTGAGCACCTCCCAGTACCTCTGCCAACTGGACCTGGAGCCTGGTGAGTTGTCTTTAGTAGTCAGCCGCTTAAGTAGTACTGGTTCATCCAGGAGACGCAAAGCAGCTTGCTGTGAATACAGGGCATTAAAGGTGGGGTACGTACGTTCTCATGACAGTGGACAGTCAAGCGTCCTGGTAGGCCATAAGAGGATGACGAGAGTAACTATTCTTTAAATTAGTTTTGATTGGGTCACTCGTTCTAGACCAATCATGTGCAAGGAGCTGGAACAATCAATGAGCAACGGCACAGCAAAGGATGTGCACCACCCATGGATGTATAAAGAAGAACCATCAGACCGGCTGGCATTACTTTGCTATGGTAGAGAGACGGCAAGACGAGTCAATTCCCATTCCACCTTTGGCTGCAACGGTTCACACTGCTAAACAGCCAGAAAACACAACCCAGAGAAAAACGTTGTTCTATGCAGTATTACCGTTACTAAAGCACGCCCTAGTAGCCACTACACTATCCTACCCCTCGTAGGGTACAGTTATTACTGTCTCAGATTTCTCTGCTGGAACTTGAACAAGAGTGGCGGTTGCCAACAGGACTCTTTTTAGTTTAGTGCACTTATTTTGCATCAAAATCGAATCACCCTAACTCGCTAAAACCCACGCAATTGCACCTGCGTCTGCTCATTTTGAGCAGCATAACATTTCAATCAATAGTCTTTGGAATTAAAGAGTTGGCAGTTTCTTCCTCCGCTATCAAACATCTAATCCTGGAGGATTAGAAAATCACAGAGAATCATTTTTGTGGGCGCAACATTGAGTGATGCTGGGGAGTGATTCAAAAATCAAATCAAACCTTTGTAGGCATTAAGCAAACAAGGATAATGTACAAAAAGAAGTTGACTCACGAGAAGCATGGAAAATGTGTTTATATTGCAATGCATGTGTTTATTATGTCTTATTGACCTTGCATAACAATCCTTTTGTAATCTTAATTTTGTGTTTCTTTCAAAAAACAATGCTGTAAATGTAAACAATGCTCTAAATAATGCAAATCTATGAGTCACCTATCTGATTGCATATATACATGTATATTTGCATATATACATGTATATTCATATTTGCTCTTCATTTGAAAAGCAGAGAAGAACTTCGTTTACATCATAAATATTTCTAGATCCTCTTATAATGTACTTTGCACCACAGGTGTACATAACTAACAGTTATGCACACGCAAATGCACACGCCACTATATGCATCAATTCTCAAACATTTACAGTCAAAACATTTCTCATGGCACCCGGGAGACTGACATCAGGCGTTGGTGGGGGAAAGTTGGAAGTCATTTATTAGTCGAAAAGCAAACGCACAGAACAGAAAGCGTGATCTTGTGGGGCTTCAGATGAAAGGGGCGGAGTGCCGGTGCCCCTGCGGAGCTGCATGTTTTGCTTGGGAAAACCATCTGCTGTTGCTAATGTTCTTTTTACACAGTTAGCCCTCATCTCCGTCGGCTCCCCTGCCGATCCACGCTAATGAAAATCGCAGCCTAAAGTGGCGGTTGGGAGCTGGCAAGGCTACTTGGTGCCGTTAACAGATCTCCTGCCTGGAAACACGCGAGACCCAACAGAAGGGCTGCTCGCACTCCTAGCATCCTTTTATGTCTGCTTTGGAAACACCCTGCTCGCTTTACGGCCACACACACACACACGCACAAGGGGCAATGTGTGTGTAGGTCTAAACTAACTGAGATGGAAGCCACATGTTGCGCGTGTGTCTCTCGCCGATCCCGAATGTTTCTCCAATGCAACTCCCCCACCCCACGGGATTCCTTTTCATCCATGGTGTGTCTTGTCACATTTCATATCTGCAATCCTTGTTGCTCTGGAAAGGCTCCAGAGACAGTTGGTTTAATATTTATCCCTTTCTCTCTCTATTAATCTTTCAATAATATACATACTCCCCCATTTTCACCCTCTCTCTTTTCATTCAAGCAATTCATGCAATTCCTACAGTGGCACGAAAAGAAGGACATGGGGCGAAAATAAATTGGTTGCTCTAATGTTTCGGTCCACAATCTACTGTATCTTGTAATGCTCTAAGAGTCAATAGAACAGCACTTCTTTGACTGAATGGCAGATGGCTGAAGAGTGATCAGAGCCTTGGGTTTAGTACCTGTGGTTTGTCGCAGTAGTAGCGTCATACATAGAGGATGTAGATCATTATATCATGCTGTCTGAGCATCAAAGTCCTTTCAATGCTTTTCTATTGTCTACAATGAACTACCAACTCATAGCGGTGATCCGATAAACTCAGTGAATTTAGTCTTTTTAAGGCAGCAGATCCGTTGCTTTATTGATTTTGTTACAACAAGGGGACTAATGCATGTGGTTTCTTGTGCTCCACAGGGCTGTTTACTCACATCCTGTTGGACGAGGCGGCCCAGGCCATGGAGTGTGAGACCATCATGCCTTTCGCTCTGGCCAGCAAGAACACCCGCATCGTGCTGGCAGGAGACCACATGCAGGTGAGATATGAAACTACCTGCTAACCCTTTCAATTCCAGTGTCACCTGCTGGGTTTCCCGTGAAAGGGGGAAAAGGACACTGATGGGTTTTCATTCATATCATTTCATGAAATTAAATGCGTATGCCCCAAGTATAGTGGGGCATACACAAATAATACATTTTGTATGCCTTGAGCATAGACCTTTGTTATGAAATGATACAAAAAAAGCAAAACTAAGCAACCCAACCCAAAGTAGCTTGCGGGGTAGAGCCAAGATGGCCGCGGATCCCGGCTGCTTTCTCAAGTTGTCGACAAGGGAAAGACCAGGTGCCAGCTGAGCGACGACGGCAGTAATAACGGCGCTGTGCTCAGAGAAACCGCTCTATCCCCAGATAACGAAAACATGACCTCCCTGTCAATCAAGCTTTTCCTCCACGCAGCAGAGAATGAAATCCATTGGCCAATAGAAATCCACAGCGTCTTAAAAAGCCACTCAAGACAGTCTCGCTGGCTCTCAGGGTGGCTGTTTAAGATGCTGTGGATTTCCATTGGCCAATGGAATTAGTACTCAGCACGACGAGCCTGCCCATGAGATAATTATTGTAATTAACCCTCCATCCCCATAGACACACAATACACAAACCACAACGACCGAATGAACTGAAAACTGTTAGGCTGTTCCTTCTTTTTGTCTTGCTTCAGTTAGAATTCAGTTTGGCTGGTGGTGTGCCTGTTTTGTAGACTACAGTTTGTTTGGCTCTCAGCCTGTTGCATAGACTTAATTTTGGCTGGCTGGCTAACTGTTCTATAGACCGCCGTTTGGCTGTCTGCCTGTTACATTAATTTCAATTTGGCTGTATGGCTTGTCTGTTTCATGGACTTATAGTACCATATTAATTATTGATCTATCTCAAACCGGAGTCAAATTCCTTACATGTGTAAAAGCATGTTTGGCCAATAAAACCCGATTCTGATTCTGAAACAATGTGTATCTGCAAACAAACGCACATTGTTTCAGAATGTATTGTTTTCTTTACTCTCCGTCTGTCTACGTCTCTCTCCGTTGCTCTTTTCTGTGTGTTTAATGGTCTGCCGACGGGTGGCATACGATTGAATATTGTATGAAGGCCAAGGTCTCTGTTGACTGCCTGTTTTCTTATTGACTGCAGGGTCTTGTTATAATCTTTGATTAAACGCATAAACTGTATAAAATAAAGCCATTGGGCCAAATTCAAGGCTTAGTTGTGTTATAAAATATTTTTTACAAGACATGGCACATGGTAGTACCCCTCATTTCTAAAAGAAGAACTCTTGCTTGATGGCATCAAGTAAATGGTAATGTGTTTTTTATGAGAACCCCCTTTAAGTTACACATCTATTGCCTTATGTTAAATTGAGTTATTTTAATTGCCAAAAAATATTATGTTCATTTCTTGTTCTCTCACTATTTCACATTGTAGCTAAGCTACAATGTTTTTTGTTTTTTGTTGCAATATGTGACAGATCAGAATTTTTTCTTGGCTTGTGAACAGCATACACATATCGGATCTCTGAATAAAGTACAGGGTTAGGATGTAAGAAACTATAACAATAACTTTACATTTACATTACTTATATTTCTTCCAATTTCAAAATGGCTTTATAGGCATAAAAAGGTGATTCTAATACTGTACATTCTCATGGTGTGAGAATATAATAGTCTTTCTCTGTATCCCCCTCCCTATGTTCCTCTGTGTGTCCCTCTCTCCTTCTCCCTCTCTATGTCTCTCGCCCGGCCACAGTTGAGTCCCTTTGTGTACAGTGAGTTTGCGCGGGAGCGTAACCTGCACGTGTCCCTGTTGGACCGCCTGTACGAGCACTACCCTCAGGAGTTCCCCTGTCGCATCCTGCTCTGCGAGAACTACCGCTCCCATGAGGCCATCATCAAGTAGGTCTCCTGGCTCCTAGGGGGGTGCTGGAGAGGAGGGCAGGAAGGTTGTATTGCTAGCTGATGGAAGCAGAGAAACACAGTGACTCGCATAGAAGGGATTGAGGATTCATTCATTTGATTCATGAATTAATTTGTACATACCATAACTGAATTTTGTGTGTGTGTGTGTGTGTGTGTGTGTGTGTGTGTGTGTGTGTGTGTGTGTGTGTGTGTGTGTGTGTGTGTGTGTGTGTGTGTGTGTGTGTGTGTGTGTGTGTGTAAACTCCAAACCTTCCACATTTTAACACACTCAAGATAGTGGTAATGTTAGGAAGCTGATCACTTTCATGGAAAACATTTAGCCTCACGGGTTGAACATGCATGCACACCTCAAAGAGAAGGCATTCTTGAATTAACTTCCCCCCCCCCCCCCCCCCCCCCCCCCCGCTCCCCCTC
>OOFB01008020.1:0-25880 GCA_900323305.1 Trachyrincus murrayi | reverse complement strand
AATGTTCTTTAACTCCTGCAGCCTGGGACAGAATGAGTTATGGCTCTGGTAACCATAACTGGTAATACCATCGTTGGACCCAAAGTCTGTTTTTTACACACACACACACACACACACACACACACACACACACACACACACACACACACATACATATATAGTGAGAGATTCATGAAATGATACATTGAGAAAAACAGATGTTTGATGTACTAACATTACAACGTAATCCCATTTTGGGATCCACAAAAAATGAAACAAATAAAAGGTAGGCATAACAACAAACCAACCTACAAACTTACCTTCCAACTAATGTCATGTGACTGACATTCTACCAGGGAATTGGTTCCCTGGGCTGAGGAACTTTATACAGCAACAATTCTCCACTTTTTAAGGCTTTATTAGATGTATGCATGCAGACTTTATTGGCCGATATGGAAGGAGAGTGTAAAACATCAAGCAAGAATAAAACAGTGTGTGTAAAGCCTTAAAACTGGAGAATTATCCGTAGTAATGCAGAAATGAGAACCAATACTTGGATCATAGGTTTTTAGAAAGGTCTCTATTTATGTCATGGAATACCTGTTTTCCAGTCTATCCCTCTCTCCAAGTCTTCTCTCTCTCTCTCTCTCTTTCTCTCTCTCTCTCTCTCTCTCTCTCTCGCCATCCCTCTCTTACCTTCTCCCCATGTCCCTATATCTATCACTCTTTCCATTCCGCTACTCCATCTCTATCTCTCCCCCCTACTCACTTTCCATCTCTCTCTATCTCGCCATCTCTCTCCCCCTCTCATTATATTCCCTTCGCCCTCCTTCCCCCTACTCGCTTTCTATCTTTCTCCCTCTCCCCCTCTCACCTCTGCTAGAGAGGGGGAAGACAGAAGGCTTGTGTGTCCAGCTGCTGGCCCCCGTGGTGCTGCCGTGTGTTTGGCCTGGCAGTGGCTCTACCTGGAGGGCCTCCAGCCCTGAGGCAGCAGCTCAGCCCTGGCTCCCTGAGAAGCCGTAGCCGTCTGCAGGCCAAAGCAGCAGCAATATATCACTCCATATCACACCACCAGCATGCACGTCGGCATGCATATAGCATGCATACATGGACAAATGAGCACGCACCACACCACACACACTGGAGGGATGCATGCACACATACACAAGCGCGTACCAGACGGATGTGCATAGACACAGAAACTTACGCACACTTTTGCACACGCCGGACAGATGCACATTCTCCAGCATGCACACACACACCTTCCCTTGCTGGCTCTTGCATACACACTCCATTAAAAGGAGAAAAGTACACAAGCAAAAGCAGAAACACACTTATGGGAAAACTTGCCTAGAAAATAAACATCACAAATGTATACATTGGAACACACATACACACACACACAGCTGTGCACACATATACTAATGGATGCCAGAGAAATGGTTGACATTTATCAGATGAAATCAAATTTATGTGTGTGTGTGTGTAGTTTGAGTAGCACAGTTTCACGTGTATACACAGACAAACACACACACAAACACACACACACAAACACACACACTTGGCCAGTTCAGCCATTCCAGTATCACTGTGTGATGCTTTGTGTTACCTTGGCAACACCTTGGCATCATAAATCCAACGTCACTTCTTCATTGGACTTCTTGGTGTTCTGTTCTCTCCTCTCTTCTCCTCCTCCTCTCTCTTCTCCTCCTCCTCTCTCTTCTCGCTCTCCTCCTCCTCCTCTTTAGACTATGGAAGCCATGATGTCATTTCTTCCCTGATGCACGTCGCTACAATGCACACAATCAGAGGCATTGTGTGTGTGTGTGTGTGTGTGTGTGTGTGTGTGTGTGTCTGTGTCGATCTGCATAACTGAGATCATTGTATCTGGTTGGTGGTTGTGTTGTCTTCAGAACAGCTGTTTCCCATCCCTTTAGACACACACACACACACACACACACACACACACACACACACACACAGCATGCCCTATTGCCCTTAACATTGACCTCAATATGTGTGTTTGAGTATGGACCGGTATGTTTATGTGTGTGTGAGTGTGTGTGTGTGTTCCCTCCCTGTGATCTCAACAACCCGCATGTCAGTCAAACATCACACGAGGCCACATGTCGACAGTCACACACACCCGACCAAACTTAGACACTCTGACTCTCCACATCCATGGTCCCCTCAAAAGAGTTTCAGCTGTCAGATTAAGGGTCACGTATAATTTATGTTGATAGCTTCTTTTCATCGCTCACACAACGTGCAGCTCAGAGGGTTTTAGGGGCCGTTTCAAAACAATAACAGCGCGTTGCTGCTAGCAACGTGGCCTGTTGCCGTCTGTTCCAGATGTGTTGTTTACTGTCCTGACACATGTGTCTGGTTTGGCTGTTTACGCTGTCTTCCATTCGTGCTGCTAGCCGCCATGTCTCTTGTGTGTATCTCTCTCTCTCTCTCTCTCTCTCTCTCACTCTTTCATCCTCTCTCTATATGCCCCTTCTCTATCTCTCTCTCTCCCCTGCTCTCTCTCTATCACTCTATCTCTCTCGGCCGCAGAGCCATTCTAGTGTGCAGTTATAAACAGCAGCTGCCACAATCAATTATAATAATGTAATAAACTTTATTGACTGTTCCCATACAATGTGAACATTGCTGATGCCGTTAGTCTGTAGTGTGTGTGTGTGAGTCAGTTTGTGTGTGAAGAGACACCCAATTATCACAGAATTTCTCTCTCTATCTCGCTCTCTCTCTCTCTCTCTCTCCCTCTCTCTCTTCACTGTGTGTCTACAGGGTTCTATCCAACAACTGGTGCTGAAGTCAGATGCCATGGCACCAGATGACCAGTGTGAAGAGGACGATCCTTATGTGAGCACACACACACACACACACACACACACACACACACACACTCTGCACCTTGTCCAGCTGGCCTGCACAGTGTGCAGCTCAAACGGATGAATTCTACATCAGTGTCTCCCTCTGCTGGTTATCATATTTAATTTGCTCATGCAGTTTAATGATCCAGGATGATTTAATGATGGGTGTGTGGAAACACAGTCCTACGCGGTTGTGTTATGTAATACATGTGAAGCCTGATCCACAATGTCATTTTCCTCCCATACTACTGGTTGTAACATCACAGAGTTGCATATTTCTTTGAGTGGATTCTTCTGATGCACTTGCGTAGAGAGCTTGCATACATAGTAAAGATAAAGACATGGATCCAGAACTAGGTAGCAACGAACAGAGGCGCTGCTTCATAGTAGTTAGGTAGTTAGTCATGTTATGTTATGACATGCTATGTTAGGTTATGCTAGGTTAGGCCTCTGGTTATGTTATGTTGTGTTATGTTATGATGAGTAATGTTATGTTATGCTACTGTATGTCTCTCCAGGTTTCTGGGTATGATATTTTGTGATGTGTAGGGTTATGTAATGCTATGTAATGTGATGTTATATTATGGTGTGTGCTGTTATTATGTCTCTCCAGCCATCTGGGCGATGCTATGTTGTGTTGTGTCAAGGCTACTACCCACCCCCCCCCCCCCCACCCCCCGACCCCCCCCACCCCCCCTTCCCCCTCTCCCCGACTGAGTCAGTCGACCCAGAATCGGGGGTTTGTCGCGTAGTGGGTAGTAGCCTTAATGTAATGCTATGTAATGTTATGTTATATTATGGTATGTTGTGTTGTGTCCAGGCCTCTGGTTACGGCAGTGGAGACGGTGCCTATGAAGACACAGAGGGGCTGGTTGAGGTGAAGAAGATCATGGAGGAGCGAGAGTACACGATGGTGAACACACACACACACACACACACACACACACAACACACATGCATGCACGAAGGCGTGCACACATGCATGCACAGGGTGTGACTTACAACAAGCATAAAATAAATAGGGCCACTGTCAACATGTGATTGCAGAACACCTGCTGTGTGTTAACTACTCTGTGCCATCTACGAACTATTAAAAGCATTCCTCAACGATCTCCGTCTGACATTAATAACATCACAACTTCTTCCAGGGAAATGAATCTCTTTCCTTGCCAGCAGTAGTGACATAAATCATTGTCATCATGCTGTCTGGTGGCTTTTTACTGTTAATTTCTGAACGTATTTACGCAATACCAACATGAAACCGTGTTAGCGAAAGCTAGCTACAGTGCCTAGCTTATTTTAGGGCAAGTTCGCTTGTTAAGCGTAATTTGAAAGGTTGAAAAAGATTTTAGAAAAAAATGCGTTTGTCATAAAAGTACCCAAACACTGTTTAAAATGTTAAAGTGTGATTTAAAGGGAGTAAGTGGTTGCATTTATGGGACGTTTTTAGGCCACATGATTGATGTGTGGCCCAGTCAATCCAGCTGCTGGCTATCTGCACATTCTGCCAGGTTCGGGAAAACAAAGAGAATAACCAGCAAAATGAAAACAAATACATTTCCTTTGGTCTACGGCGTATGCTGGTCTGTTAGCTGCCGGCAGAGACAGACAACCGATCTGGAATAAACATTTATTTATTCTAGTAAACAGTTGTCTCTTTTAGTGTCAGCATTAGAAAGAGAACAGAAACAAATGATTATTGTATTCTAATTAATTTGCGTTACTTATTATGTAATTATTCATATACAAATAGCAACACTCTTTAACACACTTGTTAATGTATCTTTTATGTCTAACTATCTTCTACACACACACACAACCTTTATGAGTCTCCTAACTTGTGTGTGTGTGTGTGCGTGTGCGTGTGTGTGTGTGGGTGTGCACGTGTGTGTGTGTGTGTGTGTGTTTCTAGCCCCTCCCACAGCCAGAGTTAACTCACAGCAGTCCAGTACAGGCTCCGCCCACCGCAGCCTCATCAGACGATGAAGACGATTATGAAGTAGAGGAGACGTCTGGACAAGAAGTGGAGGAGGTGACCGCCATGAAAGGTATCTACCTCTCTATCTCTCACTGTCTGTCTGTCTGTAGCTATTCAGTTAAAAAGAGCTTCATTGGCATGGAAAATAAACATTTACATAAATATCCACCTATCTCTCTCCCTATCTCTCTTTCTGTCTGTCTGTCTTTTTTGTCCTTTTTGTATTTCTTTAACACACCACAAGAGGGCAGTGCACACACATCAGCATAATAAAATACTAATGAAATACATTCACACTGACATTTACAACGCATCACTCACATGAATCACACTCATCATTGATCCACATTGAAAGTCTTCTACCTTATGCTCTTCAGCCATCCAATCTACCGTCTATGAATCGTCTATCTATCATTGCTATGGCAGCAAAGAGAGATCAAAATGAGTTCAACTGTTAGTATCACTAGTGCCGTGTCAGTAATACTTGTGTTCTTGCTTCACAGTGGGACCAAGGGTGTCGTCAACTCAAGCCTCCCGACCGGACCCCGTAAGTCTCCTGGTTTTAGGTTTTTAATGAACACTGAAACGTCATCACAGTCAGAACTTTGCCAACCGTTGGCATGTATGTTAGAATGTCACATTCGCATGCATGTTACACACACGCACATCACACATCACAGGGTAATCAAGCAATCAATCAACCATGAGGCCTAAACAGTACTCCATCCTTGATAATGCTCCTAAGCCCTACCTGCTGTATCTTAATTCACTGTAAATTGCTTCGGATTAAAGCATTTGCGAAATGATCAGTAATTCAGGTGACCAACTGCTGAACAATCCCCTGCTGTCTCCAGGTGTCTTCAGGTCAGAAGGGGGAGCCAGGGAACCCGGGGCCCGCCGGTCCTCCCGGACCCCCAGGATGGGGCTCTGGCATGGGCTCTGGTGAGGGAGGGGTCCCAGGACCGAGGGGAACGCAGGGGCCAGCGGGACCACAAGGCCCGGCTGGAGCACCTGGCCAGGATGGACTGAATGTAGGATCCTATTTATAGACATATGATCTGGCCTGTCTGTATCTGTATCTGTCTGTCTGCATCTTTCTGTCTGTACCCATGTGTGTCTGTCTTGTCTGTTTCTGTCTGTCTTTTTTCTCTGTTTTTCTGTCTGTCTGTCTGTCTGTCTTTCTGTCTGTATGCCACTTAACCTCTTGAGTTTGCCTCTTGAATTATCTCACCTATTACACCAAATTGAATCTTGTCTTTTCTGTTTTTTATTTGTTTCCATCTACACAAGTTTATTGTGTCAATTCTTTTCATTTTTCAGGGTAGTAAAGGTGATAATGGACTCTCTGTAAGTACTGACACTCGGTGTACTTGTAATGATTTTAAGTTCATAATCACATTGTTATTGTTGTTGTAACATCTATACCGTCTATTAACGTCAAGTGACTGGTGACTGATGAATGGTGGTTGTATCTTCTCCAGGGAGCGTCTGGGATGCCAGGATTTCCAGGCGAGCCAGGAGAACTTGGGGTTAAAGGTGACAAGGTACAGAACAGGTTTCATTTAAATCCTTGAATACCTGCCGTGATACTTGTGATGCTAATGTTATAGTCCACTGCACCATGTGATTGTTTAAGGGGGAGTGCTGTGGGTTTCCATGAACAGGCTGTGTTTTCTTGGTGATTGGATGAAGAAATGGCTGATGGATGGATGGATACAAAAATAGCATATTGAGTGATGGGTGGATGAACCAATACAGGATGAACCTATGAACCTCATAGAGGAATGAATGACTTTATGGATGATTAACCAATCAAAACAGATGTCCAGACAGACTTATGTAATGTACCTGTAGTGTACATGCCACATAACTAACTGAATAAACCAACACGTTCCTTGGTTCCTCCTCCATCAGGGTGATCCAGGCATGGGAATACAGGGCCCCCCAGGCCTCCCCGGGCCCCCAGGCAGAGGGTCCAGACTCCCAGTAAGTCAGCTCAGAGACCCCCCTCTCATGCTCATTACAGACTCAAACTATGTGGTTGATATGTTAGGGTTAAGTGGTCAACTATTTTATTAATTTCCATTATGTCTAGCCGGCTGAGAATCAATAAATTAACATGAATAGGGGGCAGGATGGTCTAGTGGTTAGGGTGTTTGACTCCCAGCCGAAAGGTTATGTGTTTGAACCCCAATGTCCACAGTCTAACCTGTAAGTATCCTTGTGTGTATTGAGCAAGATGTCCTGTCTGTGCCTTAATCTAAATCTAATTATCAAAACAACAACTGTGAGTCACTTTTGATGAATGTGTCAGTTAAACCAAATAGTAAATAGTGGTTATACTGTTTATGATGATTGGTGTGTCAGTTATTCACCTGGTCATCTGTGTGGGGTCTTTTATCAGGAAGGCTTCGGCTCAGGCTTCGATGACTTTGACAACGACGCAGAGATCTTAAGGGTGAGTACTTCGTGAGGGCTTTATTGGCTTGGGAAACACCCATGTACATATATATTTACATCGCAAAAGTACAAAAAGGAAAAAAATACAACCCAATAACAATCTAAAAATGCATAGTGAAAAGATATTTTACGAATACTAAATACTAATATTACAGGAAAGTGTTCTCTGCATTGTCTTCATTGGTTTAATATGTCCTGACCTCATTCCACCCAGGGGCCTCCTGGTCCTCCGGGTCTCCCAGGACAACCGGGCCCTCCGGGGCCCCAGTCGGAGGAGGTGTTCCCTGGACCCCCTGGGCTTCCTGGGAGAGTAGGGAAGGATGGAGAGGCTGGTCAACCGGGCATTCCGGTGAGTTCACCACCAGAACGATCTTATGTACTAACACAAGTAGGTGGGGAAGCATAGTCTTAGTGGTTAGGGTGTTCGATTCCCAGCCGAGAGGTCCTGGGCTCGGACCCCAATGTCTGCAGTCTATCTGCATGCATCCTTGCTCAAGATGCCCTAACCCCCTACCTGTTCATCAATCATGAATACAAATAAATAAATGTATGTAAAAATACGTATGCTAAATAGTAAATATGTTTCCTACGTCAAAAGGTATTCTGTGGTACCTGCCGACCTCAAATATATATCTTTACTTTACTTTACTTTATCTAATATCAATTAGATAAAGATGTTCTTCTTCTACATCCTTACTAGATGTTGAAGATGTTAGCCGTTCTCATGTGTCTTTGTTTTCAGATTATTGAGGAGTGGTTAAGTGGGTTTGGGTCTGGTGGCTCTGGTTCTGGTTCTGGGTCAGGGTCTGACCTTGGTTCTGGACAGGTATTATGATCTGGTCCCATCACATCCAAGGGACCTAAAAGGCAGAATTTTCCCCAGTTTTTTTTAATTACACCATGTTGAATTTTGCTAAAGCTTGCTGTGCAGTCTAAGGTGTGTGTATGTGTGTATGTGTGTGTGTGTGTGTGTGTGTGTGTGTGTGTGTGTGGGTATATGTGTGTATGTTTGTGTTACACACATTTAACCAACAGGATTATGGCTAACGTTAGCCAAGCTTAGTAAGCTAACAGCGTTGTGGCAGAAACTAATGGAAAAGCTTCAAAACATGGAGTCAGGACCTATGTCCACAGCATCCGTTGGGGAAAATGTGTCTTTTCAGTGTTTTAATTGTTTGCTAGCTCACTCCCATTCAGTGAAGTATTCACATTTAATTAATACAAGTTTTATAATACGTAATATTTTAATACATTTTTGCAGTTTTGCTTTTAAGATACTTTATTAATCCCAGACAGGACATTTTGGTCATTTTATAAACTATAAATATATTTGAGAAGCGTTCAAAAACTTTTTGTGATGGTTTTCATCCGTAGAAATCATCATGTAAAATGTCAGCACATTCTTATCCAAGGAGACATCAATCTAAACATCAGTTTGGTTCACAAAGTTCTTGGAGGTACTATACAACTCATAATGCAAAGAATGCTGGGAAAAAACACCTTGAATGAAAAAGAGGGACATTTTGAATTTTGATTTTTTTCAAGAGGTACCCATGTCAGGTCAAATTAACCCTTGTCAGGGGAGGACTGAAAATACATGGAAACGTCCAATGTCAAAATGTCCCCTGTGAACATTACAGGGTGCCGATGGGAAAGATGGCGACCCGGGACCTGCAGGGACGAAGGGAGACATGGTGAGCAGTGCATGCTGTGTTGTTACCATGGCAACAATATTTGTGTTTATTCATATAAAAAAATGTCCTGAGTACATCTTATCTTATAATATTGACCTCATGTTTTTGCGTTGTGCTTTTTCTCTGTCTGCGTCATGAACAGGGAGAGGCTGGTCTTATTGGCACACTGGGGCCCAAGGTAAGGCCTGATCAATACACTCCTATAAACCTGATTATGATTATCAATGCTGATTAGATTAGCCATTATCCATTATGTACTTGTATGCTGCATTGAAGTTGCTAGTCTATCTCACCTAGCTGTAAGCATATCTGCCATGCCATTATGCTAGTTGTTATATTATTTATATTATTTATATTATTATTTATCAGTCTATCTCATTGACCTCCATCTCTCCTTTCTCTCTCTCAGGGTGACCCTGGTCGTGATGGTTTCCCAGGTCTGCCAGGGCCGGATGGACCTGAAGGAAGGATGGGGCCCAGGGGCCCCCCTGGCCCCCCCGGGCCCCCTGGCAAGGGCTTCACCATGGACCTGGAGGTGGCATCCGTTCCTTTATTGGGCCTTATTCACTGAGTGGCCATCTTGGTTCCATCTTGGTTCTAAATGCTAGCTGGGTGCTAGCATTTAGAACCAAGGTGGCCGTTGGGTTGAATAAGGCCCATACCAAGCTACTTATAATGTGTGAATAGAATAGAATAGAAGATATGTCTTAGTACTCTCAGAAAGTACTTAGCCAGGCACTTAAAATGCAGTTAGCGCGTATGCCGTTAGTCCGTAAAGGGTTACCGCTAAAAGTAAAATAACACAATCTTTGAAAATAGAAATGGATTAGAAATAGAAAGCACTGTGTTAAAGAGATTACTGAAAATCAGTCCCGATAAAACTTGATTGAAGGCGATGTTTTCATATTTTCGTATTTTTGGGAAAAAGAGCATATGTTAATAATGACTCTGTGGAGCATCTTGCTAACCGATCGTGTTTCCATTGGTAGGATCTGGAAGGATCCGGAGAGTCAAGTGGCTTCGGTGCTTTTCTACCGAAAGGTCCTCAGGTAACAGACATAACAAGTCGAGTACTACTTTAATTAAACACATTATTACTACCACTGATTATATTAATTTTATTCTCACAGGGACCTGCTGGGATCCCTGGACTTCCAGGACCTAAGGTAGGATACAAAAATAGATACAAATATAAATAAATAAATGTCATTTTTTTATTAATATTTTATTAATTGATTTGTTTCTTTGTTTACCAGGGTAAAGACGGGTTGGACGGACTTCCAGGGAACACAGGAGAAAAGGTCAGTCTCTCTACTTTAGGATCAACGAAGGAAGAGCTGGATCATATTTCTTAGCAATACTTGAACTAGTGTATAGCGGATTCAACTTTTAACAACAATCTCTACTATACAATCAAACCTAACAAATCAGAAATCAGAAATTAATTTATTGTGTAAAATCCAATGCTCCATTGACCTGAATTTAAGTATACTTTTTAACCAACTGTACTCTTTATTATTGTTTTTTACCTAATTTGAGTGAAACCAGGAGATGCATTCAGCCTTTGGCAGTGATAAAACATAAACCTGGTAATGTCTTCCTCTGACCTCTAGGGGGCGATAGGGGCACAAGGAGCTCCCGGGCAGCCAGGCGCATATGGACTGAATGGAGATAAGGTCAGTAAATAACACATATTAATAACGATGACTTTTATTTGAAAAACAAGCATACAGTGATTAAAATTAAGCCAGAAGTTCATAGGCCTGGATAAAAACATTGATTTTCAGTCTATTTGACGTAAATGCAATAACATTGACTTTTTGCGTTTGGGTGTGGACCCTGATAACCTTAAAGTATTTTTCAAATACTAGTGCAATTTGACATACAATAGAATAACATATCAATCAGGGGTGAGGCTTTTTAATTCTTTCTAGTTCATTGACACATTAGAGAAGGAAAATACAGCCGATAGTTGAATGGGTTTGCTCTCCTTAATCCCTCGTGTCGTCCACAGGGAGATGTCGGAAACAAAGGAGACGTTGGACAAAAGGTAAAGGCCTGTCCACAAATTTGCTTTATTTCCTTCCTCGTGTGTTGAAGCATTATACGCACATATCGCTCACTAAAATCTTTCCCACATTCATGGACACACAAAAAATAACAAAACAACAAAAAACATGTGCAAGCACACACACAAGACTTTTGAATGAATACTGTCACTATCACAAGATAGAAAAGAACAAAACCGAACACTGACATCACTTCTTCTTCTTCAGGGAGAACTAGGAAAAGATGGACTCAGTCTACCAGGCCCCCCAGGGCCCCCCGGACCTCCTGGACCAATCATAAACCTCCAGGAAGTAAGTGACCTTTCACCTCTCAAACCAGGAAGAAACCATGAGAAGTTATAGGGGCAGGGTCATAGCAGTTAGAAGTGTTGGACTCCCAGCTGAAAGGGTTCTGGGTTCAAACCCCAATGTCTGACACTTACCTGCCCTTACCCTAACCTGCTCCTTATTGACCTTATTGGCAACTCTGGCAACGAATGCTCATCATGTGTCGACCACTTAAGAGTGAAACTGAAATAATAACAAAACAACATTGAATAATGCATAGTCAAAAATATAATACCTCAAATCTACATCTGTATCAAAAGTCATCAACAGTATCTATAACAGTATCAGTAACTAACGACTCTACTTCCTGTTTCCTGTCCAGCTGATGCTCAACGACACAGATGGAGCGTACAACTTCTCAGGGATGGTGGAGCTTCAGGTAACCTGCTGTTTGGGGGTTCGACCAATCACAGAACAACATAAACCCAGCTGCTGTTCCGTACTATCACCAGGTGTACCCAAAGTAACGGAGGGGCAGGATAGTCTCATGGTTAGGGTGTCCCAGGTGAAAGTTTCTGGGTCAGAACCCCAATGCCCACAGTCCATATGCTTCCCTGAGCAAGATACCCCAACCCCCTGCTCCCTAAACACATGTATCTTAAAAAACAAAAGTTACTTTGGATAAAAGCCTATGCTACATGACAAAACACATCATTGTAATGACTTGCCTCCTGGCTCAAAAGAATCCTACCTGCTTTTGTATTTTCAGCTGAGCCCATCCCATTGTAACGCTTGACAGCATGAATTGACTGAAAGAGTCCCATCAGGTTGATGCTATGGTCAAGATGAACGATTAGCATGATTTTCATATTCTCCATCTCTCTCATTGTTTACAGGCTCCCAGGGGCCCCAAGGGAGATATTGGATTCCCGGGCATCCAGGGAGCCGCGGGGCCCAAGGTGAATGTTGTTGTGGAGAAATCATTCATGACAGTGCCGCTCCTACCTCACGCGTCAAAGGCAGCAGCCATTTTGGGCCATTTTCATTATTACTTCATTACTTTTATTCTTTTTATAACTTTATATTCCACATCAGTATTACATATTCATTTAGTTTATTGAATGTATTATTAAGGAATTTATTAAAAGTGTTTAGCTTACACATTCACCCACTATCTATATACAATATAGGCCTACCCGTTTATTTGATCAGAAACTAAATTTGTACAGAATTATGGATATTTGTGTGTATGTGCATGCTTGTGTGTGTCTATGCAGGGTGAGAAAGGAGAAGCAGGTGTTGTCGTCATGGCCGATGGCTCGATGATGTCAGACCTTGGGGGGGCAATCGGACCTCAGGGAATTAAGGTGACACAATACGACCAATCAGGAACCACCGTTTATACCATGCAGTGTATCGATATAATGTCCACTCATTTTAACCGACACCTTTGGTTAGAACGCTTGCTAGGCTCTATGTGTAATTTCAAGAGTAGCCACCAGTCAATCGGTTGCATTTTGAGCTACAAATGAAAAAGAAGTACAAATGAAGCGAGCATAAAAGTTATTTTTGTTGTATTTTTCCATCTTCTATGCTTTTGTGCTCCAAAACAAGTGTTGTGTTGTTAGTGTCCTGACCTAAGTGTTGTGTTCCTCTCCAGGGAGACGACGGGTCGCCCGGAGCGCCCGGAGTTGCGGTAAGTCCCCGGGTTGTCATGGTAACCACCCATTTTTCAGATGTTGAAGCGTCCAACTGTTGTCGGGTAAGAGTGTGTAAGTAACACGTTCTCTCTCGTTTGACAGGGGCCGGTGGGGCCACAGGGGCCGAAGGGAGAGTTTGGATTCCCCGGTCGTCCGGTAAATATAAACATACTCAAGAAATATGACGAGGCCTTAAACTATTGAAGGTGAAAAATTCAAGAAAGAAAGGACTGTTTTTTCATATAGATCCTTCTCCACATAGTAGTTAATTTGTAACTTTTGTATCACGTTGACTTTATGAAAGGGATATTAACTGAAATGTAGATTCAATTGTGATATCATCTTTCAACTTAAACTTTTTATTGTTACCCAGGGCCGTCCGGGTGTATCCGGTCCTAAAGGAGAGGGTGGGAGCTGCCACAGTCTGCCGGTGAGTCAACAATACACGGAAGTTTGCAAATATTCAAATTTTCCACAAATCGATGATCTGGTTTTAAAGAAATTCTGAGCTGCTTACTATTGTTAAAATAAACTAATGCTATCTCAAAATGGTGGTATTGTTAAAATAGACTAATGCTATATCAAAATGGTGGTATTGTTAAAATAGACTAATGATATCTCAAAATGGTGGATGAGGTCGACTCCTGATTCTCTTATTTTTCTTTCTCTTCTTTCTCTTTTTCTATCAGGGTCCTCCTGGCCCCCCCGGACGCCCAGGCCGCCCTGGCATGTTCAGCTGCCCCAAAGGAGTATGTACACACACACACACACACACTACAATGACAATGAGTATGTGTTTGTATGTCAGATTTTATCCTTGAGTGTGTTGTCCAACTGTCTTAAACACAGACATTTACACTCAGACACCACACACACACACACACACACACGCACACTAGCCGACTCACGCTCTCCTCTTCGTCCTCTTCCTCCTCTGTCCTCTAAAGACAGTGTTCCCCATCCCCCCCAGACCCCACTGCAAGAACTCGGTAGGTCATGTGACTCAGCGTGGATAAGTCATCATCGATCACTTCATTTCGCAGCACTCACACGATGAACTAACAACAAGCAGTCTCATGGTGTACCTCCCCTCTGTGCACCTTCATGTAGAGTCCCGTGTCCCTGCATGGATAATCCATAAACCATAACCCATAACTGCCGATTCGTATGTCCGAGGACCGCACGTTTGGTCCTCGCCTACGCCGATGATGTTCTTGTGTCTGCCTGACGAATGCGTTCACGGTGATGATTCACGAACATCTATCTGTAACACAGACGAATCTGTAACTCTGAATGCTCACTATTTTTTTTTTTCTAGATTCAGGCCAAATGTATCAAACTCAGAGAAATCAAACTGTATGGATAATATCGGAGAAAAGAAAAAAAACAATATTGTTCAATGGATATACTATTTGATACATTGGGTACACATCTTAATCCTCATACTTTTCCACGTGCTTGTGAAAGGGAAAAGCCACGACGGATTCTATCGTCTTCAATGACACACTCTTTCTCATTAATTAATTAATTAATTAATTCATACTCTCACAGTGGACATCTTTTTCTGTCCACCATTAACCCGCATGGTGACTCTAACTGTTTGCATCAGAGTGTTTCGGAGTGAGGGCCTCTCTTTCGCTGTACCATACTTGTGGTGTCAGGCCAACTGATGACCACCTGCCTGACGAGAGCAGAGGTTCTCCTGCTCTCTCTCTCTCTCTCTCTCTCTCTCTCTCTCTCTCTCTCTCTCTCTCTCTTGCTCAATGCATGTCTCTCCAACATGTCATCCTCATAACAATCTATGTCATCCCTTTTCTTTAGTAATACTTTTATTCACTTCTTTTTTCATTTGTGTAGCTGAAGGCTGATGGGAGTTCTTCAAATGGTAGGTAGAAATCATCATCATAATACGAAAAAAATAATCAAATCATAATAAATTTTCTCCTGTTTTTTGTTTCTCCTATTTGTGTCATTTCAATGTATGTTTGTTCATGTCATTTTCATTTCCACTCAAATTAGTAGACATTTGTCAAGGATAAATCAGGGGACTGAATCACAGATCGACATTAACATCGAAACTGAGCTCATGTACCAACTGATTCGGTTTTCAGTTCAATCTGTGGTCGAGATAGTTATACAATATATTCAGTTAATCATTACTAAGTTAAGTTGTTTTTTGTTGACCTTCAGGAAACTGTCCAAATGGAGAGAAGGGGGATAGAGGTCAACCGGGTCTCCCTGGTTTGTCTGCTTCACAGAGTGAGTCCAATCTTTAAGACACTTTTCCACCTACAATCCAGTCTAAACCAGACGGATCCGGTTCAATGCAGTTCAATACATATCATTGTATTCTATTGTATGATGCGTTGTATAGATAAGCATGGTGTATAATGACCAGAGTGCAATCCTACTCTGTCTGAAGGAATACGGATGGCTTTATGTTACATGATCTGATGAAGGAAGACAAAACGAGCACAATTATTTGACGCATTCTTTGCAATACGAAATACCAAACACCAAAAATGCATACATCACAACATTGGGAATGAGGTTAACATCTAAAAACAATCACAGGGGAACGTGGACATGTAAATTCTACACAAGAAGACACAGCTGTTGCCATTCTTATAAATGCTCTTGTATTAAAGTAGAGTCAGTAAGGCAAACACATCCTCTGTTTGAGTGAATTAAACTACACCTACTGCACATTCTACACATATTTAACAGTGAACTGTTGAATATAAAACAAAGAGAGGCTAACTGTCTTGGCGGCATGTTTAGTCAAATTAATGTTGTTAATATAATTCATAGTGGCTTTGTAAGTAACCTTCGTGTTTACTCTGTGATCTCTCCACAGATGCACTGTTTCTCGGGAGAGGCGGGGTAAGTCATGATCTGTTCAGCCAATCGGTGCCCTCCCTTCTGATCGGTGCGTCATGTGTATATATACATTCATTGTCATCATTGTGTGTGTGTGTGTGTGTGTGTGTTCCAGCTGGGCGGCCAAGGTGATCAGGGCCTTAAAGGCGAGAAGGGAGAGGCTGGGTTTCCAGGACAACCAGGTGTCCCTGGGAGACCAGGAGCAATGGTAAGTTTTGTTTCCATGGAAACCCCATCCGATGAAAACATCATTGAAAAAAAAACTATATATTATTATAATTATTATTCATATGTTTTGAAATCCCTGATATAGTAGCTGTAGGAACTGCTTTGTAAAATATACTAAATGTATTAAATAAACTATAGGATAGAGGTATGATACAGGAATTCATTCATTCATTAATTAATTACCTTAAGTCACATGTAGGAATAAAATATTACCAACTATGTTCATGCACCCTTATCAATCTTCTAAACAACAGCAATTTTACCTACGGGAGATAATCTCTAATATCTGTTTGGTTTCAGGGGCCCCAAGGACAGTCTGTGCTGGGCCCCCGGGGTCGCCCAGGGGTTCCCGGCTCCGCTGGCGTCCCAGGCTACGGTAGACCCGGTTCTGTTGGCCTACCAGGCCCCCCTGGCCCTCCCGGACCCCCCTCACGATACGGCTCAGGTAGATCCTCCACAACCAACAAAATACACCCCAACCTTCCACATATGATCAGTACATCTGTCCATCGGGCACCTATTGCACTCTTTCTGTGTTCCTTCTCAAGGTTCCTTCCTTTTGGGTTTTTACTTGCCCTTCAGAGCGCTTAAGACCAAATTATACTGTGTCAGCTTGTAGGTTACGTACACCTCTCCAGAAAATGGCCCATAGGCTTTCCTACTACATTTTTCGGTTAACGGTTTCGGTAACTGTGAAAACAACATAGAGCAGATCGAAGATAGATTAGTTCAAGAGCTTTGGAAATCTTTTCATTTAATACGACACATCATCTGAATTCGTGGCCACAAACACAGAAACAAAAGGGTTAGGGCTAAACATAGCGGTAGAAACCCACCGCACACGTCTCCGCCGGCTTTTCACTTGATTTGATCAGCATTGTTATGTTACACTTTGAGTGACTCCATGTTGAGTCTTAGATCCAGGACACTAAGGATGTTTTTTTTGTTCTGACACAGTGACCATCGCTGGGCCCCCCGGACCCCCTGGACCCTCGGGCCCTCCTGGAAACTCAGGAGCTGTAAGTTAGTCGCTCGCTGTCTCTCTCTCCATAGTGATTGGATGTTTGGTCTTCATGTTGGATTAAATTATTAATTGTTAAGGTTCTGTCTCTGTCCATCACTCTCCTTAGAATGTTCTGGTTGCAAACATAGACACAAATGTAAAACCTTCGTAAACACAAGCACAAACGTAAAAATGTCATACATCTAAGCACAAACGGAAAATTTCACCAGTTCCCACAGATACCACAGACACTCCTCAACTCTTATACAACTCTTATGCACTTCTATAAAAAAATATAAAACCATGTTTTGCAATAGGCCTGCCATATTGAGTTGTTGTTCTCTTCTTCCTGTCCTGTTCTGTTCCTGCTCCTCCGTGGTGGTGGTGGTGGTGGTGGTCCAGGTCCGGCTGAAGAGCTTCTCATCGCGCGAGGCCATGATGCAGCACACGGTGAGGGACGTCGAGGGAACGCTAGCCTTCGTCTCTGCCACCGGAACACTCTTCCTCAAGGTCTCCCAGGGCTGGAAGGAGATCCAGGTAAACACTCTGGACTAGCCATATGATATGATGTGATATATGATGTGATGTACAAAATTATATGATATGACACAAAATATTGTATATGTACAATATCAAATCATACATAGTCAGATAAAATATCCTGTACTTTCATATCTTAAATGAAAGTACAGTACAGTAAAAGCACAGTGTTTACTGTGCTTTTATATTATATTATATTATAGTATATTATAATATATATATATATATTATAATATATATATTATAGTCAAATAGCATTCCTGTCAATGCTATTGAGATTAGCACTGGTTAAAAGGCAGCTGAGCAGCAGTTAGCAACAAGTGCAGTGGTCATACATGTATTGTTATGTTTTCACTCCTCACAGCTGGGTGGCATGATCTACCTCTCCAGTAACATTATCCCACAAGACGAGGTACCGTCACTCTATTGCTATTAGTAATCATCATTATACATTATATATCAATCATCAACATACAGTTCATGCATTGATTGTGTGTACTGTTCTCCTCCAGCCCCGACCTATGTACCAGATAAGAGGTGACACGATGGAGCGGATACACTCTGTATCAGAACGGGTAGGTCTAACCGAAGACTGGTACCACAATTAATGAATGGATTGTTTGTATTTTTTTATGAAGTAGAGATGGGGTAGGGGGGTACTATGTCCATTATAGGAGATATATATATATATATACAGGAGCTAAACTATACAAACTATACTCATTCTGGGGCATATTTCCCATGATGCATTGGAAATTATTAGGTTTCGGTCTTAGGTTAAAGTAGAAAGATAGAAATTGATTAGATTTAGGGGATTAGGTTAGAGATGGTTAAGTTAAAGTAAAGGTAGAAATTGCACTGTTTAGCTATTACGTTAGAGATAGTCAAGTGTAAGTTAAAAGGCTTTGCTACAGTGTCCTTAAGGTATGCATCATAGTGCTAACCACCCAACACAAGTCAGTCTAGTTATACTCTCCAAGGCTCAGACTCCACCCACCCAGTGACCAAATCCCTTGGCCCCGCCCCTCTCCTCCTCCAGCTGAACCTGGTGGCCCTGAACCAGCCCCACTCGGGGCACATGATGGGCCTGGACGCGGCCGACCACATGTGCTTCGAGCAGGCCAAGGCCATGGGCCTGGCGCCCCACTACCGCGCCTTCCTCTCCTCCCACCGGCAGGACCTGCTCCACGTGGTCCACCCGCTGTCCCGCCGCAGCCTGCCCGTCACCAACCTCCGGGTAGGAAGACCTGAGACAACCCTGTGCTTTAGAGGGTTTTAATATGGGCTTTGGTTCGGTGGTTTATACTTGACCTCACTTCATGTCATTTGATATTGGCTCATGTTCTGATATTCAATGTCATGTGATATTAGCCCATGTCATGATATGTGTTGACATTTGATGTGTTCAGAATTTGTCATGTGATGACGATGATTTGATGTCATGGCATGTGATGTAACATCATGTGATGTGTGTGTGTGTGTGTGTATTTCCAGGGTGATGTGATGTTCAGGAACTGGAACGCCGTGTTCAGTGGAGAAGGAGCTCCGATCGATGCCAGAATACCCATCTACTCCTTCGACGGACGAGACGTCCTCGCCGACCCTTTCTGGTGCGTAGTCTGTGTGTGTGTGTGTGTGTGTGTGTGCGTGTGCGTGTGCGCGCGCGTGTGTGTGTGTGTGTGTGTGTGTGTGTTCATGCATGCATTCATACCTATGTGTTTGTTTGTCTGTACATGTTTATGAGTTTGTGTGTGCGTGTTTGTCTTGTTTGTGTGTGTGCTTGCTCCTCCCTGCTTGTGTGTGCCTGCATGTGTACATGGACACACATGTAAGTGGGTAATACGTATGTAGGTCTGCGACCCCATATCTCTCCCACCATATATGCACCCTGTCCTCCGTCTTCATCCTACATCACCCCAACACCTAACCTCCCTCCTCCTCCTCCTCTGTCCCCCCCCTCCCCAGGCCTCAGAAGAGTGTCTGGCACGGCACGGCCACCAGGGGGCTCCGCGTGCTGGACCAGCACTGCGAGACGTGGCGGGCCGACCACATGTCCGTCACGGGCCTGTCGTCCAACCTGTTGTCAGGGCGACTGCTGGGCCAACAGACACGCAGCTGCTCCAACCAGTACATCGTCCTCTGCATCGAGACCCACAAATACACATAGGCCATGCCCCCATCCCCCCCATCTCCTCCTAGACCTTTCTGACCACGCCCCCTCCCACCTTGAACTATCTGACTCCGCCCCCTCCCCCCTGGACCTTTTTGATTCCACCCACTCCCCCCTGGACCTTTCTGACTCCGCCCCCTCCCACCTGTAACTCTCTGACTCCGCCCCCTCCACCCTGGACCTTGTCCGACTCCGCCCCCTCCCACTATAGACCTGTCTGATGTGTCTGGTGTTTAATCCAGTGCTTCCCAACCTGTGGATCGGGACCCCACTTAGGGTCCCCGGATATGCAAATGATCCCAGGAGATTGCTGACTTATAAGATATTGTTATTTGATTGAACGTTTTTTATTTAAAAAAATAAAGGTTTGAAGATTCTCAAAAAAGGTCCTGCATATACGAATAACTGATTCCCAATGATTCGTAGCCACGAGCAAACTACTACTAATCACGTATGGTATACGGAGTCACTACGGGACAGTGATGATATTACGGGCAGATGTTGACTGGGTTAAATCGATATGTGTGGAAAAAATTTCAGACCTAAAAATGGGGTCGCGGGCCAAAAAAAGGTTGGGAACCACTGGTTTAATCACTTCCACCCAAACCCCACTCCACGAGTCCACCCCGACACACAGTAGTGCCTTTTGTGTATGCGTGTGCTATGAGACCAAAAACTTGAAGAAGGTGCAACTACCATTGATGACACCAGAGGTCATGACCTTTGTTTTTGTTTTGTTGTCGTTTTTACATACCAACATCATAAAATGAACAAGGACATAGAACGAAAGGGGAAGCAATAACCCCCCTCCACACACACACACACACACACACACACCTCAACGACCCCACCTGTATCTGGCCACCTCTGTATTCTTTATAGCTCCTGGAATTTCTAGTTGTCAAACTGTTTCAAACATTCGTACCAGCAGCGGGACAAAAGCAATAAGAACCAAAACCATTGGGTCCCAACACATCACGTGTTCCATAAGAAGTGTGTTGACCCACTAGACCAAACATTAGGTTTGGTTTGAAATGCCGTACGTTTTTTAAAGTGTGCGTGCAAAAGTCTTTCCTGTTATTTCATTGATGGATTGATGTGGAGGGACAATGCAAATCATAAGGGTATATATTACAGTGTAATATTGCTATTAATTAAGAATGAATATTATTATTACAGTGCCCCCTGTCTGCGGAAGGTGCACTCTCAATTCCAGCATTTGCCACCTAATTTTGATGCACTGTATTTCATTTTTTAAATATACTTTTCTTATTTTCTTTTGGACAATTTTGTTTTTTTTCTCATCCATTGTGTTTTTTTTTGTTGTCTTTTTCTACTTCTAGTGATCTCGACCCTCAAGTATGTTAACTCTGTGGGATATTTAATTTAAGATTCAAGATTTATTTATGCCAAGACCACAATTAATGTTAAACCAGATTGATGACATCCACAATGTAATTTATCGTTGTTACTGTTTGTTTTTGGGGGGGTTTTTCTCGTATTTTTTGTAAAATTTTGTCAAATTGATCTTTTGCTTTCTGCCTCTTTACTGCAATTGTGTTTGTAAAGCATTCCTAAACGTTTCATGAAATCCATTGGGAACCTTCATAGCCATCAAATGTTATTTCACCCCAGCAATACCAAAGAAACCAACCAACAATGACCTTTAAGGCAGAATGTTTTTGTATAAATATACTGGTGCTTCATCGAGTAAAGTTTTTGCTTTTTGTAACCTGCGTGTGTTGTGTCTTTTCTTGTGAGAGCAGCCCATATGTAATGGACCATTTTACTTATTACTTTTAAATATTGTTATGAGTACACATAATCATAATAATATTTTTTTTTATTATCCAATACTAGTAAATTAAGTGCTTCACATCAAAAGGCAAAGAAATTGCTGATGTCATCCATGGCATACTGTTTTATTGTGTGTGTGTGTGTGTGTGTGTGTGTGTGTGTGTGTGTGTTATTGTCTAACCCTCCTCATTTTACAGGTCACAGTAATAAAAGGAGCCTCTAACACAAGCGAAAACAGCCGGCCCACCTCCCTCTCCAATCCCAGATTAACGGGGAAGTGTTCGAGTGATTTTAACAAACCGTCGGGGAACTGAACTGAAACAGGTGAGGTGGATCATCCTTTAAGAGATCATATGATGAATCTGGTTATTTAGAAAGGCTGCTAGAATAGTTCATAACCTCAGCTTTACTCAAACTGTCTATGGCAAAGAAGATTAGATTTAGTTGAGATAAAACGTTATTATCATTGCAGAGTACAGTGCAATACGACGAAATGCATGAAGGGCTGTATACTGTATTCTATCTATTTTAATAAAGAAATTAAAACACCTAATGTCAGAGAGGGGTCTACTCATCCCGCACCATGCTGTGCGTCTGTCTACAAGCTAATTTGAGAGGCTAGGGACATGTAAATCTTTATTTGTGCTATAAAATGTATGTCCAACTTTCGCCTAATGCCTCTCGGCTCAGCATCCTCAAGCCCACCCATAGGTTCGTCTCTGCAGCCGTCACTGTGCTGTGCCTCTCAACATTTCATAATAACAATAATACTTTGGATGCATAGTTGTAATGTAATCACAGTTCAAAAATGAGTCCATGAAATATTTACATCAGGAAAAAAAACATGTATTAAAACTATAACAATACGTTGCTGATTTAGGCGAAACCATGGTATCTGCCAGTTCTTCCTGAGAGAGCGATGTAGAATGAACAAGACTGAATCTTAAACTATTTTCATCTACATTATCATACTTGACTCGGACAACAGCCAATCATATGGTCCCGTCCCTTTCCTGCCAATCCCTGTTTTCTATTTTCTGGGAAGCAAAAGATTAAAGACGTCTTATTTCCTAGAAATATGTCTTTTGTAGTAATACGGCTGATGCAGATGGTGGTTTTAACACTGAAGAAGCCTACTACAGTAGGCTGTAGGATAATCAGGCTAATGTAGTAGGCTAATCACAGTATATCCCTGTCAAGCCAGAGCCTAATAATAATGTAGGTGAAGTCACCAGTGATGACTGTTATGTCATTATGTTTTGTTATGTAGGCCTATGTCATGTAAAACTGCCGGGGAATAAAAGCAGGTGAAATCCATCGGCCTTACTATCTGCCCTGGTGTCGCATAGCAAGATTACCATCTTGTACAGCAATGATGGGCTCTCATATTGTATTATATTCTATTGTCTCTGCTTTACACATTTTAAAACAGCTCCAGTCACTTCATGTAACATCCTCTCTCTCTCTGGTTTGGGGTAGTTAAAGTAGTTATGGGGTTTGACTCCCAGCCGAAAGGCTCGGGGTTTGAACCCCAATGTCCACCTAGGCCCTATACCTGCTGCTCCTTAATGACGCATGTCATTAAGGAACAGCATACAGCTACATACAGTGACTTGTATAAACAGATATATCTAAAATGCACTGTATGTTGCTTTGGATGATCGTGACTAAATTATACTAATTAGGGAAATAAGTTACACAAGTATGGCCTTAGCGTGTGTGCTCTCCTCTCTCTCTCTCTCTCTCTCTCTCTCTCTCTCTCTGAAGGAAGCATGTCTCCCTGCTACATTCTCCTGCTGGCGCTGCCTCTGGTGGCGTCTAATTCCTTCTACTGGGGGAGCTGTCCCACTCCCGCCGTCCAGGCTAACTTCAGCATGGAACAGGTGACATGCTGTGTGTGTGTGTGTGTGTGTGTGTGTGTCTGAACTAGAGATGTTATGTGTGTGAATGTGCTTCAATAATTCGCTTGAAAAAACAACTTCAAGGTGCCGATATTCACCACAAGTATCCACACACACGTACACACACGGACCTGTGAGCTATGACGTTTGTGTTTGCCTGCTGCAGTTCCTAGGCCAGTGGTACGTGATCCAGAAGCTTGTCCCCATATATGAATATGAGATGGGACGCTGCAGCCAAGGTGACTTGGTCCAGCGGGACGACAACTCTGTGTTCATGACCTTCTCCCAGATAGTGTGAGTCAAGGTCTCTCTACCTCTTGCTCTCTTCCCCTGTTTTCTCTCTCTCTCTCTCTCTCTCTCTCTCTCTCTCTCTCCCTCTCACACTATCCTTGTCCTTTTTGGTGCGGTTCTCTCTGTCTCTCTCTTTTGTTCTCTTTGTCTTTATCTCCTTGTCCTCTCCCTGTCTCTCTCCTGCTCTTTCACCTTCTCTTGTCCTCTATCTTTGTCTCGCTCTTGTTCCGTCTCTTTCTTTCTTTCATGTACACTCCCTGCTCTCTCTCTCTCTCTCTCTCTCTCTCTCTCTAAAGCTATGGTTTTACTGTTTCACTAGCAGTGTTCTGTGACATCCACGTGTTAATATGCTATGCGTTTAGCCAGTCCCGTTCATCAATAGAGCCGATGTTATTGGTTGATGAGACATTTGAACAATTGTGTATCACCTGCATACGTGTGAAAATGAATCCCATGCTGTGTTGCAAGTTGTCCTTTATTTTGTTGTGTCTCTCATTAAACCAGCAACTATAATGTGCAGACCATGCATGGAATGCTCTACCAGGGCATGGAAGAGCCTGCCAAGATGGAGTTCAGCTACAAAACCAATCATGACTTTCTAAATACAAGTATGATGATTGATAGTTCAATGTTATTCTGCTAAATGTGTGCATGTGCATGTGTGTGTGTGTGTGTGTGTGTGTGTGTGTGTGTGTGTGTGTGTGTGTGTGTGTGTGAGCGTGTGTGAGCATGTATGAGTGTGTAAGCACACGTTTGTGTGAGTAAATGAGGGGGCATTTGGATAATGTTCGCCAAATCTAGGTCAGTACAACACGAGAGAAGCAGCCAAATGGGCTAAAACATATCGAGAAATAAATAAATTGCTTCAGGAATGAGAGGAATTATACAAAGCCTGGTAATCATTTTTAGTACATTTTTTGTAAAACTAGGTAAAAAACAACAACTACTACTTGTTTCACAGCATGTAATCCAATTGGGCAGTAAGTTTGAATTTGATTTTTTTCTTATTTTCACGATCGGATGAAGTCACCGACTTTTTGAGTGATACTGACTCGCAGACCAATACTCTATGATGGATAATATTATTATATATATATATATGCAGAAAGGGGTCATATTTTGACCTCTGACCTCCCTAATCAGTGGTTAATATAATGCTAAAGTGGGAGTCAAACAGAGAGCAGATGGGAGGATGACTCTTCAAGGATGTAGGAAAAAAAGGAGGGGTTGTCACGGCAACGCCGGCGCAGCATCCTGTGTTTTTCAGTGCATCAAAGACTTGTTTTTTTTTCACTCGACTCCGGAATGAAGGAATTAGCAAAGGGCTCAGTTCCAACTATTTATAGACCGCCCTCCCGAGAGAGGGACAGAGAGAGAGAGAGAGAGAGAGATCGACAGAGAGAGAGAGAGAGAGAGAGATGTAGAGGGAGAGAGAGAGAGAGAGAGAGAGAGTAACAAATCTGCAGCACGAAAGAGTTATTTGTCTGAATGCCTGTATGGGTGGGGGGTAGATTTCTGTGTTTCTGTGTTTGTGTGTGAGTGTGTGTGCGTCTGTGTATGTGTGTGTGTGTGTGTGTGTGTGTGTGTGTGTGTGTGTGTGTGTGTGTGTGTGTGTGTGTGTCTCCCTCTTGCTCTCTCACTGTGGTCCAGAGCAGTAAAAGTAGGTGTGCACCACACAAAGCAGTAAAGCGATTGCTTGTAAAACTGCCTCACAACCACAGATGCATGTATACACACACAAACATGGGTGTAAGAGAGAGAGACACCGACAGAGAGTGAGTGAGAGAGACAGACAGAGATAATGAGCGAGAGAGAGGGAGAGAGACAGACAAGAGAGATAGTGAGAGAGAGAGAGAGAGTAAGCGAGAGAGAGATAGCAAGAGAGATAGCGAGCGAGATAGTGAGAGAGAGAAAGAGAGTAAGAGAGAGAGATAGTGTTTGTGTACCCCTGCATGTGTGTGATTTTAGAGTCATTTTTTTGGACATGCATTCTGTATGCATGTTTTTTTCTATCACTGCACTTTAAAAGTAGGCTACGTGTATT
>OOFB01008016.1:2678-12757 GCA_900323305.1 Trachyrincus murrayi | reverse complement strand
CTACTATACTACTACTACTATACTACTACTACTACTACTACTACTACTACTACTACTTCTGCAGCTTTACGTTAGGCTTATTCGTTCCAGTGGATTCGTATTTCTCCTCCCACTGTGTGGGTGTTTAGTGAAGCTGTCTGTTTTCCCCTAGCATACGGCTGGGTAGATTTGTCTCTCTGATGGGATCCCCTTAGCCCAGGTCTCATGATAAAACTAAATATAGCCACCTGTTAAGGTGGAAGCCGTGCTGGAGGTCTAGCCGACGGCAGCGCTCAGGAAACGCCGTTATGACACTTTGTTGGAGTGGCTGACAACTGAAACTGGAATAACCCGATTCAACCGATTACTTTGTTATTTGAACTCATTTGAAGACATTAGCAATTGTGTCACATTTGCCAAACATATGGCGACTTCAACGCTCTTTCTTCTCTTTACATTTAACTTGTGGGAAAGTTTGTTGCTTTTTCACCTTTTGTTTTGCTGTGGTTTGTTCTACTTTTTGTGCACATTCATTTATACTCATTTGGTGCCCTGTCACATGGGCCCAGGGAATAATGGATTCTCCCGTCTGCACGGAACATTCCATGGTTGTTGCTCCATACACACACACACACACACACACACACACACACTCTCTCTCTCTCTCTCTCTCTGTTTCTCTCTGTGTCCCTCTCTCTCACACACACACACACACACACACACACACACAGATCAGTAGATCAGTAGATATGTATAGGCAGCGTGAGATGCTGCTTGCATTTATCCACGAAATTCTTCGACTGCCAAAATTCAGATGGCAAATCAATATGCAGAAGACGAACACACGTTCAGAGACATCACAACAGGAGAACACACAAAACAAGACAATAAATTATTCAGCAGAGGCACAATGTTTCGTATTCGTAAACAGATAAACTTCTATAATTTACTGGGATCCAGAATCACACACACGGTGCATTGCCTATGCTCTCTGGGAGGTGTAATCCACATATGTCACCCATTCAGTCCATGCTGTGCAGGATGAAGGCCAGCCATGTTCATGGTGATGTCTACCACTTGTAACGCTGCAGACCGCGGTCTACCTGCATGCCGTCCGCCTCCCAGCATGGCAGCCGTGGTAACAGTTATGACTCTCCACAGACGAAAAAACCAACACACACACACACACGTCTGCTTTTAACAAGCACGCACAGTACCGCAACTTAAGTAGATTAAAACACCCGTTTGTGCACATACACACACACACACACGCACACACACCTATACACACTACTGAAAATTATGAACAAAATACACGCATTCCCCAACAGAAATAGGGGAGGTTGTAGCGTGTAAACAACATTGTGTGACCCCCTCACTAGACCGGGTTGTTAATGATGGCCCCTGAGAGACACACACAGACCGGCCGGGCTCTAACAAGGGCCCCTGAGGTGACGGGGCCCCTGAGGTAGCAGGGCATTGGAAGAAAGGCTTACCATGTAGCCAGATGCACTCTGAGGTGAGAACAAGCATCTGGCGTCCCTGGGAGACACAGGGAGCTGTTGCAAGATCGAGAAATGCCACCGCTTCCAGCGCCAGTACAGTAGGGAGGAAACGCTGTCATCACAATATCCTAGAGACTGAGCTCTGCAGTCCTCTCAGGATCCTCTCTGGTGTCTGCCTTGTTCTTCATGCATGGGCACATTTATTACACTGACACGTAGCGCCGACCCTAACAGCCCAACAGTCAGTCAGTCCTTCTCCACACACAAACACACATATGCGTGCACACAACGGCACACGCACACACACACACACACACACACACACACACACACACACACACACACACACACACATGCACACACATGGATGGAGTATGTACAGGGATTTGTACAACCCAAGATTTTTTGTATGTATATATATATATATATATATATATTTGTTTTCCCAAAATATTGCAGGTCAATAAAAGCATCATTTGATTAATGAGAACACATTCTAATCATCTGCTGTGTTGGACGATACGCGGTGCATTGCCCTCAATATTTCCCAAAAAGTGTTTACATAAAAGAGCACATCTGCTCGTGATGCTGCCGCCCCTGTCTCCTCACGGCTTGGCCGGACAGGTGCCAGCAGGGTCTCCACTGCACAAGGCCAGAGGTCCACCAACATCTTGCTTCTCTTCAGGATCACGATGTTCCTATTTTCACTCTCACATCTCTCTAAACTTTACTTTCATGCTACATTTATTGTGAACATATTGTATACCTCGTTAGATACATTAAGGCTAGCGAGAATGTTCTGGTCTTCAACAAAAGTCTGTGGATAATACTTGTAAGTGCAGTCTGAAGGCCGCAGTCTCCATCAGAACTGATCTTCAGCGTGGGCACAGCTCAGAACTGTGGAAACTTTTCTAGACTATCTATTAGCATGGAACCATATAAACAATCAACGATCTAAGGTGTTTGCAATGAAATCTCTGGAGCTCTTCTACATTTTAAGGACCAACCTGGTGCAGGAGACCACGCCCCCAGGGCCGTAGAGAAGGGAGTGTAGTACACCACCACTAGCGGACCTTGGTTGAGGTCTGATCCCCCTGGTAGAGGGTGTCTGATCATCGAAAGACCTTTAACAAACAAGATGGAGGGACCAAACCATCACTAATGATTTGTCTAAGCTCCCATCCTGAAGAACAGCGTCTCAGGCCTTGATGCTCCTCAGGAGTAACAGAATGTGACGCTTGAGACTAACGGAATGGGAAGAACAAATGTCATTACCTATGTTTGTGTTACTTCCTTTGAAGATTTTTTTTTGTCCTCCCGGGCTTTCAATCTTAACACGAGCAAACACAGTCACAGCTAGGTCTTTCTAAATATAGCCTGGCTTGTCAAGCAACTGAAATAGTGGATACCCTTTTACTTTGAAGAATTCCAATTACTGTCACTGGTTTTAGGGTGTGTGGCTAAGTGTGTGTGTGTGTGTGTGTGTGTGTGTGTGTGTGTGTGTGTGTGCGTGTGTGTGTGTGTGTGTGTGAGAGAGAGAGAGCGATTGTATGAAAGAGTGTGCAATACGTGCCGTATAATCACATTACACCTCAGGTGCACAGTGGACCTCAGGTGTTGTATGTTAAGTATAGCAATGCATCTCTAGACAGATATATGTTCAGGAACGCATAGCAATGCTTACCTTGAGATAGCTGCCCAGTACATATCAATTATAGTGCTGGCTGCTATCTCTTTGATCTCTGCAAAAAGCATTGCATCTGTTTTTGACACTTTACACTCACTAAAACCATACACGTAGCACTTGTCAATGGTCGCATGTTGCTAGCGACCACTCTAGATGCTCAACCTATTGCCGAAAATGTAAAAATGTAAAACTGTGCATATTAGCTAGATTTGTCTACTACCAATTTTAGGCTTTACATTTTTCATTCAATCCCTTTAATTTGACTGGATTTGTTTGTTTATTTACTTTTGTGTTCATATGACTGCGTAAACAGGAAGCAGTGCTCTGATTATTTGTACTGCTGACGCTGGGGAGAATTTTTATAGTGCCATTTTTCTTTTTTCTGTTGGCCGGCTAGTGAAATTGGTTTTGCGCGTTGATGTTTACGACTGAACAAAACGTGTGCAGGTAAATCACCCACATCAGCTGTAGTGTGTAACACAGAGCCCTCACTCACGCAGTGCAGCACACCTGGCATCCGTCGTCCTTAACACAAAAGAACCAATCTAGATGTAATTACAGAAGCTCACACAGCGCACCGTTCATATGTTCATGGGGTCTGAGAGATGGACCAGGGCACAAGGCAATTTAGTAATTAGCAGTTTAACAGCCCTCATTGACCTCTGTTGAATCAAAGCCTCGTGACTTTATAGCGCAAATAGGAACAGCGCTTGCGGCCGGTGGGGTGGGTGGTGCAGGGGTGGTGTTACAGATCCCTAATCCCTAATCCGGCACACTGGTGTGCCTTGAGGCAACACTAGGTGTGCCGTGAAATTGTGTGGGATTTAATACATAATCCTGACATAGGTTAGGCTACTAGGACCTAATATAATTGGGACACTTTATGATTTGTTTTATTATTGATTAAAAGTTCTTGCTCTACCTACATATTTGACAAAATTGCCTGTCTGATTTTTATGAACCTTTATCGATGTGATACCTTTTTGACAGTCCGCTGTGAATCTGCTGCTATGAAGTATGAACCTAGTAATATCCGGATCATAATGTGTGTGACATTTTTCATAATCATGCCCTACAACTTAAAGTTGGTGTGCCTTGACTTTGTGGTTGAGATGGTGGGTGTGCTACCACTGGGCTAGCTCTAAGCTAGCACTATCCTACAGGGCTTGTATCTCAACGTCACATCGCAATGACCGCCGCCATTTTGGAAGCATAGGAGCATTGGAATGTTAGTTATTATGCTAGTAGTAATGTTTTTTTGGTCATTGTTTAGCAATTCATCGTGAAATGATGAATGGGGAGACATTGTTGTGTTTGAAACTGCCACAGCGTTTCTCATGGGAGACGTGGCAAACGGTATGTTTACGTTGATTTAGGATTTTTCTGTGACGATCGTGTTGATGTTGGACCCAAGTGCAGACGACAGACGTGGTAGTCACATAGGCAGGAGATCGGCAACATGCGTGGTAGTCAGACAGGCAGGAGATCGGCAACATGCGGGGTAGTCAGACAGGCAGGAGATCGGCAACAGGTAAGGTAATCCAATAGGCAGGTAACAGAGAGAGTAGCGTCAGTGTGTACAAGTACGATCTGGCGATGAGTGGTTAATTGCAGGTGTGAGAGGCAGAGCAGGTGAGCGGGAGGTGGATGATGAGCCAGGGAGGAGGCAGAGTCTGGAGCCACGCCCACCAACACATACACACACACACACACACACACACAGAGAGAACATAGGGGAGCTGGTTGTACGGCTGAGACCGTGACATTTTCAGTACTACAACTCTCTTGAGTGCTCTCAATATGGCGGAGTATCGCCCAAAAAAAATCCCATGATGCATTCTGATGTACAAGCCCATTAGCGCATGTGCACGAGACACGGCACACAGATGAGTCACGGAGGTTACGTAAGGCTACTGATCAGGGCTGGCAGGCATGCTAATGTTTGCTAGCTTGCTCTATTACAGTGTTGATAAGGTGAGACCATAGAGGTTATATATATATATATATATGGTTGGTAAAGTACATGAAACCAGGGAAATACATTAAATGGGTAAAGTACTAATAATATCAGGGCAACTCATCGTGAAACCGTGATGCTATTTCATTAAATCCAAGTGTTGTGCATGAGCTGCTTGTGTTGGTACTACTAGCACAACACTACTGGCACATCGCTCCTATCCTTCTGCACCCGCTTCTGCATTTCATCTTGTTCACACGTCTTTTTTCAATTGGCTGAGATTTGCTTCAGGATTTTTTTTTCTCTTCAAGATCTGTTGTGTTGAAGCAAAAAAGATAAAGGAAATATCCATTATTGTAGATAACCTCTGTATTTATGTTCTACATGACACAATTACATAAGCCTTTGTCCTGTGTCTGCTATGATACGTGTAATTATTGTATAACACACAAATAGAGTGTGAGATACAGCAAAGGTTCAGGCAGTTGTAGAAGCAAGGGCTTGTGGGTTTATGCCTCCATCAAGGTGTATCCACGCTGCATAATTATATAAGCTGACATTCTGCATGTGTGTGTGTGTTTGTGTGTGTACTTGTGTTCTACTATGCACACATATGCCCCATGCATTTGTCCCTAGCAAGCAGTCCATGTTTTACCTTGAACATCATACATCATAGATTCACACTTTGATCATTGCAAGATCAGAGCTACAAAATGAGGTTCATAGGTTCATCCATCGAATTCATCGTTTATCTGCATTCACTGGGGATTAGAATTTACTACAGTTAATTATTAAACAGTCAGTAAGTATATCGCTCTTAGACGCCGCAATTCAATAAATAGAATGACTGAGAGAATGTCGACAATTCTGTAACTATTTTGTTCAAATATTGGCTTGATATAAATTTCTCTTCATGAATTATTTTCTAAATCTTGCTCTCCTCTCTCTGTCTCTCTCTCTCTCTGTCTCTCTCTCTCTCTCTCTCTCTCTCTCACACACTCTCTCCCTCTCTCTCTCTCTCTCTCTCTCTCTCTCTCACACACTCTCTCCCTCTCTCTCTCTCTCTCTCTCTCTCTCTCTCTCTTTACAACTCTTCAAGTCTTACCTACAGTACCTCTAAAGCCGTGTCTCTTTCACCCCTCAACCCCCCCAACGTTGTCCAGGTTCTACTGGGACCTGACCATGCTGCTGCTGATGGTGGGAAACCTCATCATCATCCCGGTGGGCATCACCTTCTTCAAGGACGAGCACACGCCGCCCTGGATCGTCTTCAACGTGGTGTCGGACACCTTCTTCCTCATGGACCTGGTACTCAACTTCCGCACGGGCATCGTGAAGGAGGACAACACGGAGATCATCCTGGACCCACAGCACATCAAGATCAAGTACCTGCGGAGCTGGTTCGTGGTGGACTTTGTGTCCTCCATCCCCGTCGACTACATCTTCCTCATCGTGGAGACGCGCATCGACTCTGACTTCTACAAGACGGCGCGGGCCCTCCGCATCGTCCGCTTCACCAAGATCCTCAGCCTCCTGCGGCTGCTGCGTCTCTCGCGGCTCATCCGCTACATCCACCAGTGGGAAGAGGTAGGCGCGGGCCGCGGGCCAGAGAGGACCAGAGTGATTGTGTAAAAGAGAGAGAGAGAGAGAGAGAGAGAGACAAAGGAACTGATAAGTGAGTGTGAACACAGAAGTGAACACGTTATGAGTTGTGAGCATCATCCTCTTATTAATTGTGATGCTGCTGTGCTGATGAAGTTAACTACTGAGAGATCGAGAGAGACAGACAGACAGATGGACAGACTGACAGGCAGACAGATGGACAAACAGCCAGATGGACCGGTAGACAGACATACAGGCAGAGACACAGACAGACATATATACACATAGACAAATATACTGCAGTCGCTACGTGTACAACAGTGGAAGTAACACAACACAGCACTAGAAGGAATACATACTACAGAGATCACATTGTGTTGGCAGCGTTCCTCTATTCCCATCACGGGGACATACTGTAAATATGTTTACAGACGGTCTATACGGTGCCCTCGCCCCTCGGGGAGCCAGCACTATGGTTGCACGCTGCCTCTGATTATCCCCACCCTTGAAGGAGATTTGAAAAAGCTGCACACTCGTCTCCAATGATTAGCATTCCTCTGCATTTGTCTGTTTAGTTAGCGACGAGCACACCAAACCCGGAGTGGCTTTCCTGCAATGCGAGCATAATTATAATTTCAGAAATAGCTTGAAAGGCCCGTGTTTTACCCCCCTCCTTCCTCTCACTGTGTGGATGCCTTCTGTGTGCGGTCCAAGAGGTGATGGGAAGCATCAGGCTTGTAGTGAGGAACTAATGGCCAGGCAGTATAGCCTTCACGTGGACAGTGGAGATGTGGGCTGATGTTCTCTCTGGTGGTACATGTTTAGTTCTTCAGATGACACAACAGATGATGCGGATGCAGGTACAAGGGAACAAAGCAGCTGTTTAACCTCAAGTGTTAGTGGTTTGTATCGGGAGCATTAGAAGCTTCTAAGGCTCAGTAAAATAGAGATGACATCCTGGTACTGGTACAAGCGTTCCAACACACACGTATTAGTAGCCCTATAGTCGAACAAACTGTACGTATGTAACCGTTGAAAACACGTTCATATCTCTAAGATGGAAATATTTGTGATTACATTTCCAAGGCTGAATGATGCAATTGCATTATGCTAAAAAATATTATTAAATCAAATGTATTTATGTATTAATGTATTTATATTTTTGACATATCTCAAATATATATAATAAAAATTCACACACATATATATATATATATATATATATATATGCTGTATGTATTTTTATTATAATGTCAAATATATATAATTCAATAATATAATAATAAATATAAGAATAATTCAAATACATTCTTCCTTCTGCTATATAATAATAATAATCAGAGTCAAATGTGAGTTTAGCATAAGAATGTATTCACACCAAGTGTATAAAATCGGTATAATAAGCAACATAATAAGCAACGACAATACAAACTAATGGCACCATTGATCTCCTTAAAAACAACGGTTTTTAACGGTTTTGCTGCTCGTGGACAGGTGTGTTCACCTGACTGATTGACTTTGCGTGGACCACTGGATAGGTCAGCCTGGAATGAATAGCGGATTGATTGATAATCAATCTGAAACAGGCCCCTCTGCCGCCCGGGGCATTCAGAGGACGGTGCTCCTTTTAAAAACCTTGGTCTCCGGCAGCAGTAAACTGTGTGACAGCTCCCGGACCAGCAGGCCTGCGTGTGGCAGCACTAATCATACAGGCGCTCCGTAATGACATTTCAAAGAGGAGGAAAGGCTCAAATGAATCATCTCTGGAGGAAAATGCCCGTAGCCTGTGCGTGTGGCGTGGAGACCGGGAGAGGGGAGACACCCTTGGCCCAGTTCACCCTCTGTTTGATGAAGGGAGCGTGCTGTCAACAGGCTTTTCACATATCTGCCTCTCATGCACTCAGGCACAAACACACACACGTCTGAGCCTGATGACACAGACAATAAAAGGAAAAGAAAGAAAGAAGACAATCCAAGAACAACAGCAACTCTAGTCTGCTACATGAAAAAAATCAGCTGACACACAAGCTAAAAAAACCCCACCAAAACAAAACAAGGGACATCGCAGTCAGTCGAGGCAGCTGCCATTTGCAAGTGTGTGTGTGTGTGTGCGTGCGTGCATGCACACACGGGCATGCTGATGAGTTCTGGTTAGGCGGACCGGGTAAAAGGCCAGCTTTGGTGCAGCACGAGAGCACTCCAGGGGCCGGCTCACAGAAATGTCATCTGTCATCGCAAAATAACTTCACCAAGAGCTCAACACCTGAAGGACATTTTGACTTTTCCAATCGACACTTCCATGTGTGCTTCCTCCACCGTATGGCTGCTCAATGAGTTTAAATATTTCAGTGGCATTTTACTCACCAATCAGAGCCATTATTTAAAAGTAAAAAAGCAACAACAACATACCAATACATAAGTAGCCGACTATCTGCAGGTACTAATGAAACTATAAGACCTTGAACATGTTTATTAAGTATTAAGTATTGCTCCTGGTATCTGAATTGATTCATATCATTGAGAGGCGTCATGCTTCCATGTGGTTTGTCCAGCAGCGATATTGTTAACCTACCAATGAGGAGTCTTTCCTCAGACTTCCCTGCAGCTGGAGGCGTGTGGTGTTCTGTAGCATTTATAGCAACACTTAGAAGATGACAAAATGATGATTCATAATTTGGAGAAATAGTGTGTCATTGTTCACAAAATCCAGTGCAAGTTTTTACTTCTTACTTCAGTTTCAACTATGTAGAGCGCACGCACACACACGCACACACACACACACACACACACACACACACACACACACACACACACACACACTTCAAGCGATCGCTATTAGAAATGCCAGACACATCCACAGCTTTATTGCACCTCTATCAGTACAACACGGTACAGAAGCCATTACAGCACCATCCTTCAGCATTAATAGCCATTTCCATCAGGCATTTCCATCATTCTTTATAAATTGTCCTAACCTTTCATCGTCCGGGTGAATCTACTTGAACATTAATGTAATTGCAACACGTCTCACTTCAGCTTCAATGTTAATATGACTGTCCTAGTTTTCTTCGATATTCACCTGCGTTAACAGAGGACAGAGATCCCTACTGATGTGGTCCTCAGATGACTATAGATCTCGCCTGCATTCCCCCTTATGAGCAACACACAGGTGATGTGAGGTGTGAGATGTGAGATGTGAGACTGGCGGGAGACTGTGAGATGTGAGACTGCCGGGATATCTCCTGTTGACGAACACGTCCCCTGGAAGGGGATTAGTCAGCCTGTTATTGAATCACATTTGAAGTGATGCACTAATGACTCAGCTCAAAGGCTCCTTCTTATCACCGTG
>OOFB01008014.1:30643-64704 GCA_900323305.1 Trachyrincus murrayi | reverse complement strand
CTGGATGATGTCAAAAACCTCAAAGATCTGTTGGACCACTTTGAGGTCAGACACACCCCTTTTTATAGTATTAAAATGTAGTAACAACATGCTTAATATCTATGCCAGAATTCATGAGAGAATTAGTTTGAGATGGAAGTGTGTGTGTGTGTGTGTGTGTGTGTGTGTGTGTGTGTGTGTGTGTGTGTGTGTGTGTCTGTGTGTGTGTGTGTGTGTGTGTGTGGCCCTGCAGAGGTCCAACTTAGTTCCAACAAAACTATATAATGAAAGCTTTGTCAAAATCAGTCGGTACATCCAGCAAGAGATTGAGATGAGTTTGTGCAGGTCCCCATAGGGAGGGGTGGGAGCCCCCCCTCCTGCTACTGCCATCTCATTGGCTTAACAGGACAAGGAATACCCCATATAATGTGGTACCTCACTTCCCTCCTTTATATGGGGGGGTTATATTAGTTTCAGCCTGCCAGATGCTATTAGTACAACCAAACCAGTTTGTAGAGTGCAAAAATAATATTACAATTACTTCCAGGGCCCCTCATGACCGTTCCCTTGGTTACATGTGTAATCTGTGAGTAATCTGTAAGCCTGTGAGTCTGGGCTTCTTGTGCAGGGGCTTTTTGGTTGATCAAAGTCCTGTGTGTGCGTGTGTTTGATTTTATATATTATTTTCCAATAGGCTCTGGATAAGATTTCTGCCTACATGAAGTCCAGTAGATTCATGAAGACCCCTGTCAATAACAAGATGGCCAAGTGGGGAAACAAGAAGGAGTGAATCTACACACTTTCAACAGGACTAGTCGATAATAAAATCACAATAGACCAAAATATAAGGCCAAAATTACTGCAGATACATACTTCTTGTGTTATCTGGGGCATTTAGTGTCTTAGTACCGCTACCTACACAATTATACAGTTTTATTCCATCTTGTGTAAAAACCCAGGATTAAATATGTGAGATTGTATGCTGTTGTGTAATTTAAGATTGGACACCTTAATTCACTCTTAATGCTTAATTTTCAAATAAATACACTTCACAATAAGGTGCACACAATTGTTAAAGAATTTATTCATATTCGATTTTTTTAAAGGATACAATTATTTTTTGAATGAGGTAGGTAACTGATACATAGGCTGGTTGATAAATAATTTCAAGAATATGGTACATTCATGTCTTTTTATTGCAGTTGGAAAACTATAGTGTAACTTAATTTAAGTAGTTGTCATTTATACTTTAATACAGCAGATGAAATCAATCTCTTAGCACTTTTGTCTGTTTGCACAAAAAGTTGCCTATAATTGGTAATTGATTGAATATCATAGAACGACAGTTTAGCTACGACCACCAGTTTAACGGTCATGTGGAGACTGGTCGCTATTAACGGCCATTGTAAGGTCCATACCCGGGCTCGGAGGCAAGCTGTTAGGAAAATGACATAGTAAGATAAGCTGTACTTTAAATTAGTGATTATTACTATCAAAGTCAGTGACAGCAGCGCTGCATTACTATTGATTTTATTGCTCTTCGCACCACACATTCGTAGTGCAATACTCACTGCAATGGCAGACTTGATGGGCTGCAGCTGGAAGAACACTTTGCCGCCGTCCTCGGGGCAAACCATCCGAATGTCGTCGCGGGACATTCCCAGGAGCAGCTTCCCGTTCAGCACACTGAGGCTCTGCACCGTACTGCGGTTCCGGGAAAAACAAACACACAGACGTATACATATATATATATATATATACTCGACTCGTTCCGCAGGTATGGATTAATATTCAGGCCACATTGATTAGCTTGACCAGCGTACATTTTGGAGAAGCCTTTGTATTCCAGCCAGGCTCTGACTTCCGCGGAGCTGGACATCATATCCAGCGGGGGGGCGCCACCGCGGGAGCCCTGGTGAAAGGCGAGGGAATAAAGTAAACGTAAAATAAAAGCTGTGAGACTGGAATAGTTTGTTGAAGGCGGTGGGAAGAAATGTAACTCGTATAGAAGACGACAGCGTTTTGTACCCTTTTACCATGTACAAAATATGGACAGAGTAAAAGATAATGCAAAGTAGTAAAGTTAGATTAAAAGAGGAAGTTAGACGAAAACATGAATAGCAGTAAGCTATGTGGTTGACCTGTGGGTAGTCCCTGGGCACTGACTCATTCATGGGCTCCAGAACATTCTGGGGAACGTGTCCTTCCTCCTGGTGATTATTACGGACAATCCACCACTGTTTGGACTTGTCTACCACCTATGAAAATACAAAACAAAGTATTAGCGGATAGTTGAAACAGCTCCAGATGAGTATCATGTCTACCATATGCTTTGGACCAGGGTAGAAAAGGTTGTGAGTACAGCCAAATTATAGACTAAAAGTAATAATGCAACATTGTCACCTACAGTCCTCGACTGGTACTGCATAGTCCTAGAAAATATAACTGCTATATACTTTCAAAAAAAGAAAAGAATAGAACTACCATATACTTAAATGTAATGACCATATTTAAATCTGAAGCATATAAACAGTTTCTGGAAGGGAGTCAAACATCCTAACCACTTCACTATCCTGCCCCATATATATATATATTGTGTAAAAAAAAATACAAATAATATTGTGACAACATTCTCCATATAGTTTGACTGAGGGGCTCACCTGGACGACATCTCCCTTCAGAATACTCAGCTCCTGGCTGTTCCTCGCCATGAAGTCATAGATGACACGCATGTACAGGGGTGGCTCACTCTGGCTGCAACACCAAACCAAAGGGTTTTAATCCACTATGCACTTAATCACACACATTGTAACAGAATGTTGGTGTAATACTGTGTAGTCAGAGAGCTGTGTGTTCTCCATACTGTGGTGGTGGCGGGGAGCCCCATGGACTGCCATTCCTCAGCTAGAATAAGCGTAGAGAAAATATATACAGTATGTAAGACATATGATAAAACATGCAATATTAAAGACGGACTCTGTTGGTCTCAGTGAGCACCTTAGAACCTTTTGGACAACAATACTGTACTGATCTGAATGTGCCTATTCCATAGTGTCCTGTGATAAAAAGGAATTCCACCTGTCAGTCTCGACAGGATCAAACTTGGTAAAGGTACAGGTTCAAAATGAATGAATGTCAAAAACCACATACGCCTCTGCCCTTAATAAATACTACGTAGAGAGAGTAGAGTATATTCACTACATAGAACGATGTGGTTCAGAGCCCATTTAAACAGGCATTAAGACGTTGATGGTGATATTTCTCAGGACCCCTCAGGCTATTATAATAGTATATCATCATATATGATATACCACAGGTCTATTCAACTAGCGGCCCGCGGGCCAGATACGGCCCGTCTGAATTTTTCTACGTCCCGCGCAAGTCCGGCAAAAAAAAAAATCAGGCTGGCAAACAAGGAAACACCTCATGTCTCCTTGTTTATTATTGTATTGATTAAAATGATACAATGAAAGTGAAAGAAAAGGCTGACTAGTTTATGCAGCGTGCAGCGTGACTAGTTTATTCCATGTAATAATTAATAGCTCAGGGCAATGTCCGGCCCCCGGGCTCTTAGCTTTCTGACAATGTGGCCCCCTGAACAATATAGTTGAATAGCCCTGATATACCAGTTAGGGCTGACTTCATTGCGTGCTTCTGTGGTCCTACCTCTTCGGGCGGCCCTTGCATCGCTCTGCTGCTTTGGGGGTCATACAGGGGCCCGTTGTGGGAAGGAGGGGGGGGGAAATGCTGGCTGTTGCTGTGGCCCAGCTGGGAAGAAGGCGGCCGGGGAGGGATCTGCCAACCATCGTAAAACTCTGGCATGTACGGCGGGATGGCGTCTCCGTCCGGCCATTTGGTCCTACAAGCAGGACAGGAAACGGTTCCAGTCAGAGGCGAGGAGGTTGGAGGCGAATTGAGTTCAGACACATAAATTAACAACTAGAGTAACAATAAGAGTAGTTTTACACCATCAAGAGAACAGAACAGAACAATGGCACCAGCAGAAAAATGCTTGAAAAAACAGTTACGTTACTTTCAAGTTAAAAGAGTAAAAATGTTTTAAGACATCATAAAAATGAGTGGCGTTCCCCAGAGCGTACAGTATAGAAGCGTGCACGGGAAATAATGCATGTGTGTAAAGGAACAAACTGGCCATCTTTGGTCATCTTTGGATGTTCTATGAGTCTGTGGTGGCCAGTGCTTTTCTGTTTGCTGTCGTGTGCTGGGCCAGCGGGCTGAGGGCGGCGGACGCCAACAGACTTAACAAACTGATGCGCAAGGCCAGTAACATCATGGGGGTGGAGCTGGGCTCTCTGGCGGCAGTGTCAGAGAGGAGGATGCTGTCCAGGCTTTGTGCTATCCTGGACAATGTCTCCCACCCACTCCATGACGTGCTAGCCAATCGAAGGAGTTCATTCAGTGCAAGACTCCTTCAACTGAGATGCACCACAGATCGCCACAGGAAGTCATTCCTGCCTGCGGCATACATGACGGCGTACAACTCCTCCCTCTGAGTGCCAGACACTCGGAGTCAATAGACTGTCCCCCGGCTTACTGCATAATTGCTGTATATATTTTTATTGTACATACTGTCATTTCTTGGTTTTGCACATACACTTGACACTTTGTTTTTCATATTTCATATTTATATCACTATCCTTACTGTATTACTATTGTCTTACATCCTTATTGCCTTATTATTTATATTTATGTTGTGTACATGTTATGTATATATATATATATATTATATATATATTATATATATTTAGTATTTCTTATTTCTTATTCTTATATACTTCCCACTTGTAAAGAGAGAGTTTGTGAGCAACTGCAGTGTAACCAATTTCCCCCCGGGGATCAATAAAGTATTTCTGATTCTGATTCTGATTCTGATCTAGAGGCAGCATGCAGGGGGTTGTTGCAGGGTGGGGGTGGGACCTACCTGGGGACATTCCAGCACTCTCCCAGGGCCCTCCAGAGCTGGTCCTCATTTGGACTCACCTCCTGGTCCAGGAGCTGCAGCGCTTGCTCTGTCAGCATGGGGGAGACCACCTTCGTGGAGATGTCTGGGGCATACCGAGGGACTACCTGTAGGAGGGGGAGGAGGAGGAGGAAGAAAGGTTTGCTGATATCCTTTCTCTCAATTGTTTACTGCTTCTATGTTATTAAAACTCCTATTATCTATCATACTTAATTTTTATTTTTATTATTCTTCCCAATCTTCCCTACTCTTCTCCTTCATACTTTATACTAGAACAATAATAACAAACTTTATGTACTACCTTACTATCCAAGCTTTTATGGAATGACTCAAAACTTTTTTTACTATTTATAGTTTTTAATTATTGAAACTTTTAAACTCTTAAACTCCCACATACACACACATGGGATTTTTCACTGTGTGTGAAGTGTGTGTACAAAATATAAACTATCAAAATCGAATCTAAACTGTCACTACTCCCACAATATTTAGACCACATAGACAAATTATACATCAAAATGTTGGGCTCCTCGCAGTGATTGCTCATCTCAATTTTATAGTTAAAAATTGTTCATACTTTTTACGACAGATAACTTTAAATGTTCTCCACACACACACACACACATATACTCTCTCTCTCTCACTAGACTATAATTATTCTTCCCGAATAAAAAAATCATACAAGAACAATAATTAAAACTTTACTTCCTTACTATCCAAACGTCTATACGGCTCAAAAGCTACTAATTATACTTTTTAAATTATTAGACTTTTAAACCAAGAACACCTTAGCAACCACCTAGAACACCATAGAAACCACTTAGAACATCCTAGAAACCACCAAGAACACCATAGCAACCAACTAGAACACCCTAGCAACCACCTAGATAAACATAGCAACCACATAGAACACCCTAGCAACCCCCTAGAACACCATATAAACCACCTAGAACAACCTAGCAACCACCCAGAACACCATACCACCTAGAACAACTTAGCAACCACCCAGATCAGAACCCAGAACACCATAGCAAACCAACAAGAACACCCTAGCAACAATCTAGAACACTAGCAACTGTGCAGAACACCCTAGCAACATATGACACCCTAGCAGCCACCATGAATCTACAGCACTACTTCACGTCACTCTACTGTACATTTCCAATATACCAGGTACTAAAAACTTTATTTTCAGCAAGCTGTACACCACAATTTTTTCTCAAATTGTACTATATCTAGTTTTTATTATTTTAGTTTAGTTCTTTATTTGTTTTATTATATATATATATATATATATATATATATATATGTAACACATGAATTTCCCTTCAGGGATTAATAGTCATATCTTAATTTATGTATTATTTACTTATCAGCTCTATAGAGTTAATTGAAGCTTAAGTTCAAGCTCAATAAAAAAAATCACAAACTAACTTGAGACACAATAAACCAGAGCCAAAGTGCACTGCATATAATCATAGTTGACAGGAAGGACTAAAGAATCGCTAGAATGGACTCTCGGGCCAGAAGTCAGACTTGAGTGGCCAGACATGAATGAAAGAACTCACAAACTGGAGACTAGTGAAGAGGATGTGGACAAAGTCAGCAGCGCTGGGACTGGTCAGCTGCCCATTCAGTTTACCCTGTAACAGCAGAGAACTCACTGAACAAAAGAGCTTTTTTTTCTACCACCCACCACAGTATTGTAGCACACACACACACACACACACACCACTATCACATTCCAATCAAAACATGATAAGAACAGCTTAGAAATGAAGGCCAGTACAAAATATGCTAAAAACCCAATGGTGTGACTTTTGGTTGATATCATGTGTGGCTCTTTTGGTGATGAAATATTAGTACGTACCAGCAGATTGAAGGCATACTTGACCTTCTGAAGATATGCAACATATTGTTGTACAGGTGGAGGGCCGGCACCTGGGGAAACATCACTAGTTACATATTGTTGTACAGGTGGAGGGCCGGCACCTGGGGAAACGTCACTAGTTACATATTGTTGTACAGGTGGAGGGCCGGCACATGGGGAAAAGATCACTATTTACAAATATCGTCCCTGAATCTATCCTTTAGCTGAGTTGAGTTGAGTTAGCTCACAGTTCAGTTTAGTCCATTCAGCCCTACTATTATTTGTATAATGATACTGATGATAAATAATACTATTCTGTGAGGCCAAAAACCTTTTTTCTTGGAGTTTTTCTTTTTAAGAAGGTTCTTCTTCTTGCCCTTCCCGTCCTTGGTCTCTGTAGCGGTAGCAGCTAGAATCCCCATGAAGAACTCCACATCGTTCAACACATGGTTAAAAATGTCCTGGGAAAGAGGAAACAGAAGCCATCTGCTTTAGTATCAACGATGTATGTGATGTATTCATATAATACATTTATATACACACATTTTAGAGATGTGGAAAACAAAACAAAAATCAAATTGTTAAAACTAAAAACAAACAAAAAAGATGAAAATGTGTTCATGAATAACAGTGTGGTATATATGATATCAATACATCACATTATGACCTCATGCCAATACCGATATTACTTCTGATGTGATCAATATATATATTTTAAAACAGTTCTGACCGTATCTCTGTCAGTGTCGGTATATTCGGTCATTGGCAGACTCTCCTGTCTGTCCTGCGGCACGTCAAACTCAGCAGTGTACTGGCTTTCATGCGATGGGGGGGCATAGATTTGTGGAGCGGGTGCAGGCTCTGTAACGAGACAAAAAAAAGACAAATTATCAATACTGTCTGGGACATTTCAACAGTCAAATATGTTACATGACAATGGATGTCACACCACATTCTGTAAAACCAGATCTACATCTGCCCTGTCCCGACGCCACTACACCAGACCAGATCTTACCAAAGTCTCTGCCGATCCACTGTTGGCCGAGGTCTTTTGGTGGTGAGGGGGGTCTGTCCAGCATGGCCCGAGGCTCCGGGCTCCGGAAGCTTGCTGGGACCCGCTGTCCAATGATATTATCCGGCTTGTTGCTAAGATACAGAATAGACAGACAGTGTAGCATGAGGACATTTGTATGTTTAACTAACGTAGACGTGGGAGAGAGATCTACTGTGTGGTATATATAACCAGATGTGTTGTGGAACATTGTACCGGATGTTGAACTGGCCGCCATGGTTGTCCACATCAGCTGGTTTTCTTTGGACGACCCTATCCAGATCGCTCTTTATAAACTCGGCCTAGTAAAACATGACAGGTTTAAGGCCACAAAGTCCCCGCACATAAAACCCCAGTCAATTACAGAGATCACAACACAAAACAGTGAAGAGAATTTTTTTAATTCTCATCTTTCCAAATTCTGGTTCAGATTCAGAACTTTATTCGCCAAAGTACAAATGTACAAGGGATTTATCTTTAGGCAGGTGTCCACATACTACGGGTAGGAAAAAAAGGATGAATTCATATATACATATGGGGGAGGTCTGTGTAACTGATGGAAGAGCATAGATATAAATAAAATATATAATAATAATAATTTGGTTTGTTGCGTAGGCAACCCGGTTCAACCGGTTGAACCCGATATTCATCCCTCGTCTTGGGGGGTCTTCTTCTGACTCACCCCGACCTCCTCACACTGGAATATGTAGACCTGAGCGTTCCTCTTGTTGCGCTCCTGCACCGTTACGGTCAGCAAGGAGTTGTAGGCGCAGCTGTCCAGCACTGCCTTGGTCTGCAGGATTAAGCCCAGGGGGAGAGACTCCAGCTCAGCCTGAGGAACGGGAGGACAGACAGACTTAGTAAAACAATACTGAGTATGAGTCAAAGTGAGTTTTCTTTAAGTTGACATGTCATGTATCCATTTTTGTGTCCATTGTGAAAAATCTTCACGTTAAAATCTTAAAACTTCTTAGAAAGTCGTATTAAAAGTTGTGAAATTCAAGAAATTTGTTCAAGAATCAGTTCAAGGAAACATTTTGGTTATCTTTCAGCTCGACTGGAATTCCTTATCACACCTCCCACCCTATTCACCTCGCATAAAACAGCTTTATAGTTTAACACAGAAAAGGCTGTTCTAGTACATGGAATATCACACACTCATTCCAGAAGCTGCAAGAACTCTAGAATAGCGTCCAAAATACATTTGGCCTTTTTCACATTTGGCCATTTGGCCTTTTTCACACTATCACACCACAATTGTGGAAAACCTGCCAAAACTATAGGAGGGTCTCAACCTGATCTGATCTGAAACTTCCATAAGAAGTTCAAGCTGCCATTCTAGTACAACCCGTAAAATCCGTAATATTGCCTCGTGTTGAATGACATTTGAAGCTCGTCACACCCCGTTACTATTATTCTTACTATAATGGTGAAAAGGCACCAAGATGGCGGCTTGGAATGTGCGTGACATCATGTGAAACCCCAAACCTTGGTCTCGATGTCGTTGAGCTGCAGGTATCCTCCCTGCACGTCTAGGATCATGTCCTGGGGCCACAGCCGGCCTTTCGCATCCAGCTTCTTGAGCTTGGCTAGGCAGTCGTCCAGGCTGCTAGCCTCCTGGCCGTTCAGCTCACAGGTAAACAGGTGCTGTAACCAGGGGAGACATGAGGGGACGGCAGAGCTCAAGTGCAATTTATCTTCTTTTTCAGTCATAGCAGAGGTCCAAACTTGTATTCATGACCGTAAATCCTAATGAAACCAAATTTGGGACACACTTTCTCTGCTTGACGAAAACGTATATATTAAATGTTTTTGATTGAGCTAAAAACGTCTGATGTTATGCGCAAATAAAGAATATGCAAATGAGCCAACATTATTCAATCAATCGCAAGTCCGCTTCAGAGTAGCCCAGGGACTCAAAATGTGGTGTGCACTTTAAGAGCATCCCCCTTAGGTAATGTGTAATGTTTGGTGCCGATAACTCCAAAAATGACATTGACTTCAACCACTCCTAAGATGAACAACTCAGAGTTGTCAAGGTTGGTACACATATAGAAATCGCGCGCAAGCAGGTCTACAAAAAGTTAAGTTCCACTTTGACCACAGGGGGCGCTATAACTTGCAGTCAAAGTTACACGATCAGCCCCCCGCCCCGTTTGACAAAAAAATCTGAAACTTGGTATTTGGGCCTTATTTGATATGCTGAATATTTTTGCCTCAAGGACCCATAAGATCCGTCTGGATACATTTTTCTGTACCTTCAAAGTTTTGGAAAAGCTTGATTTTTTTTCTCATGAACCCAAATGACCATGTGTACCACAAAATGTGGTACACATGCTCTTTAAATGTGCCCGACCATGATTTATATTGAATTGACTTGAAACTTAGCGTGTTTCCGTATTAGCCTTGCTAGCATTAGCATGTTAGCATGCTCACGGAATGCGCATACAATGAGTTGGCTCATAGCATGCAACCACACCGATGTGTCTAGTTCTTATACTTCTTACAATAAGTAATAAGCAATAGAATAATACTAGCATTAAAGTATTATTAGTCTGATTTTATTATAGTATTATTAGTAATATAGTATTTATTACTTATTTTTAGTATTTTAGTGTTTAGTATTTTTAGTATTATATTATTATTTATCATTATTACAGTAAGTTAAGTAGGGTCCTATATATAACAATAATTCTTACCTCAACTCTGTAGTGAATGTTGTCTTCTTTGTTCATTGTTTCTATGTGCTCTTTTCTCTGTGCTGAAAAAATAAATATCAAAAGTTAGTCTATATAGATATTGGGACTAGGATTGTGTGTGTGTGTGTGTGTGTGTGTGTGTGTGCGTGTGTGTGTGTGTGTGTGTGCATATGTGTTTGTGTGTGTGAACATACAGTATATTGTCTTGCCACTGGGCCTGGACGTGTTGTTTCTCTGCCATGATGTGTTCCTGGGTTCATCCTGTGAAAGGCCTCGCCTTAATGGAGGCTGTTCCTCCGGCACGAAGCCCCTTTTAAAGTCATAAAACATGTTAACCAATGACTATCGCACCCATGCCAAGATTTCATGTAGGCTACTGGTAGACTACTGGTTGGCACCGTCATTGACATCACTGACAGTCATAGGGTGTGAGCAGTTTCTGATATGGATAGTTTATTGATTCCTTTTACGCACCATATTCGAAGGAAATATTGCCATGGAAAACGATACTTACCTTGGGGAATAGGAAAATGGTGCTGCGTTTCCGAACATTTTCTCGCTCTACTCTGTAAACTACAGAAATGAACAGGTTTAAGTTGCATAACGATATTCACTATGGAGCCACTCAACACAATCCAAACAGAAATATAGCCTACATTTTTTATGAGCTGTTGAAAAGAGCTCCCGAAAAGTTAATCGACAAAATATCCCAGTGGGCAAAGAACAACTTTTCAGATATGCTTATTAGATTTAAAATTAGAATTGAACCTGCACTGTATGTGCCTGCAGCCATTACTTATTCAAATTAAGATATTCCTAGTTTTCTTCACAGACCAAATTGATTTGGGTTGATGGGTTTCATTCTCATCATTTCAAATAGTTTTGAACCAAAGCCCAAGTTGGTTACATACCCACCAAACATTTTGACAACCAAGGTCACGAGTTCAGGTCAGATGGAAGTCATGTCATGACGCCACCCATTTTCAACCAACAATTTGGCCGTATGTTAAATAAATATAACTAGATTATATGTAAGTGATATATATTATACCTATATTGTAAAGTAAAGGCCAAACAAACATTTGAACAAACTGGTCGCAGCACAGCTGTCTGATAGACGTCACGTCAGGACGTGATCCATTTTCGACCAACTCCAATTTGGCCGTATGTTGAATCAATACAACTTAATTATATAGATTGGAGTTTTACAGTAAAATAAACGCACCACCAAACATCTAGTCAGGTCAAGGTACAGACATTAAATGGACGTCGCGTTATAACGCACATTATAACAACCCCATTTCATGATTTTGAAACCTACTTTTATATAGACCTACTTGGCGATTTGTTTAATCATTCAAATTTGGCTGGGTGGCTAATAACCCATTTTTTTGTGGTGTGACAAACTCATAACACATTTATTTTTACTTTACACAGACTTTAACATTGCATTACAATCCAATATATTTGTGTCACATTAGAAATTGTGTTAAAGCATAATTAAAGTTTGGTGGAGGTTTGGGTTGTGTAGTTACCTTCCCATGATGTAACTTCAATAGTTGAAAACGTATAATATAATTTAAAATACTTTCAGCCTTTTTTCGTCTGTTTACAATGATTGGTAAGGTACTATTTTCTTCATCCCCTCGCCGTAGATATACAGAATAAGTAAACCGTCTCTCAACTCGTGCTAGCGAAGGGGCGGTGATTCATCTTCCTAATTTAAATTGTAAAATCAACACGAAGTTGACGTTTTTTTTCTCCAAAAAACGCTGAATTGGGTTTTGTTATTTTATACATTGGCAGAATCCGCTTTGTTTGTGTTCGTTTGTGTGCTAAAAGTGTGACTTTCAGACCTGTTTCGCCATGCAATGTAAGTCAATGGGGAGAGAAAAAAACACAAATTTGGATGATCAAGTTTGAAACTACGGAGCAACTATTTAAGATATCTCGCCAATATTTGGAGTTACATCATGGCAAGTTAACTACACAACCCAAACCTCTACCAAACTTTAATTATGCTTTAAGATTATTTTTGGTTTTACTAGAAAATTCAATTGTAGCCTACCTAGGCCTATTGTAATGTTATAGAATAAGTTTAAACTTAATTGTGCAGATTTAGTGTTGTATGGTATTCTGGTATATTGGTCCCTTTTGGGTCGTCGAAACTTTCCAAACAACCCCAGACGTCCTGTCGACCTCCCTGATCGATGTGTGCAGGGTATGGTTTTAATATAATTATTAAATACAAATTCGTTTTCATGGTCATTTACACAATAAACGCGGCTTTTCCGTGTGTCAATTTTGGGCCGTCGACAACGACGTCAAAAAAAAACTTTCCTAAATGCCCCACAAAGCGACCGCCTAGCGACGCTGACTGGACGTCAACATGTTTGGTGGGTAGTGGAGGTTTAGTAAGTTAAGTGAAGACATTCCAGAGTTCAAACATTACCAATACAGAGACAATGACATTGCACATTATATTCCTGTCAGACTACAGTTGTAGCCTCTAAAATAAGTTTAGCGGTCTAAAATATCAGACTTACAACATTTTCTGCTTTAAAAGTAAGTTAGGCTACTTGCTCTAAGATTGTTTGAAGTCCCATAACAGAGAAAACTACATTTACCTTCTTCATTCATCCAATCAGTATTACCTGTCAATGCTAGATTTCCATGTATTAACACTGGTCCATTGTAATTAAAACACAACTAAATCATTGCTGGATAGAAGTCCATTCCTCAGAGTGAAGTGGATTTCCAGGCAATGGGACCAAAGTACAAGATTGTTTTAGTGTTGGGATCGTCCAGGTAGGCGTGCGTAAGGAGTCTAAAGGTGTGTCATTACAACTGTTATGTTGGAAGGTAAGTCTATCGATGGGTCACGGGTCAAAAGGTTTAGGTAGATGACTAGTTATGGATTAAGCTTCAAGATTAGTTTTGCAATAAAAATACTGAGCCCCCATTGTATTTGCCCTAACATTGTAGTAGTTTATACAGTTTACATAAAGAGTTTGTAATTCAAACAACAGACAAGGGGGTCAGTGAGTAAGGAAATCCTTTATTTACCACGATCTCACGTGTATATACACACACCCATACATTGACAGAGACAATCTTAAAGAGGAAATTGTTTATTCAGTAAAGAAAAGATGACGTCTCATTGTGGAGGACAATATGTTGGGGTTCGGAAGCGGGGTGTTGCCAGACGAAGACCAGACTGTTTAGACTGTGGCCTTGGCCTTGGCCAGAGCATTCAGATCCGAGATGCACTTGGCGATGCTCTCTTTCTCCTGCAAAACACACAATGCACATGGAGGTCAGAGAAGTACATCCACGCTAATGGAAATACAAACAATGGAAAGTATACTGTAGAATAACGTACACGCCGTATCCAACTTAGGCATTCACAACAAAACAATGTCATCTTGTTATCATTTTAAAATTAAAATGTCTATAGATCAACAGCGAACTCTAGTGGACAGTTGGCCGTCGTTACGCGATAAAAGCCCAGCGCCACACTTTCGTCTGCTCGGGACTGACCTGTTGAGGGGTGATGCTGCCGATGACGCTCTTCTCCACCCAGTTGACCATGTGCTCCTGCTCCATCTGACGGTGGAGGTTCTGCAGGGCGATCTGGTAGTCCAGGCGCCTCTTCACCTCGTTGGTCACCATGTGTATCCTCTCCCTGAAGTTGGTCTCTAGCAGCATGGCCACGTTGTTCTGGGAGATTAAGAAACAATAATACAAATATATTGATGTCGATTAATGACTATTGATTTTGTGCATGAAAAACACAATTTAAAAAAAGATACAAAAGATAAGATTATTTCCATTTGCATACTAGGATTTTTTTTCTTGGTGTATAGCGGTATTGGAAATGTAAAGAAGTCAAGGTTTTTATCATTTCCATTCAAGAACAGTGGACATGTGGTGTGCTGTGATTGCCAATAATGGGGAGGCTCATAGTTGTTTTAGACTATGAGAGCATCGAGCTTCTAAGTGTCTTTTCTACGGAGAATAACATTCTCTAGGACTGCATTAAGCCAGCAACTTCCTCAGCCAATCACAGAGAGCATTTCTCCCAGGAATCGCCCTTATTCCTGAACACATTAAGAGTGATTATCCTAATGGTGCACTCAGCAGCTGAATTGATGAGAATTAAAAGATACATTTGCAGAATGGTATTTATAATTTTTTTGGTTTAGTTTCCTTCTTGCAACAAAAAATAATTTGCGATGCAAATTAAGCCTTCCCAAAAAACAAAGACCAGCTGAACCTGTGTGTTAGTGTTGTCGCGGTTACTGGTGTTACACGGTGTTTGAATCGCCACCGGTGGGATTTTATTCACACAATCCCCACTGCCATATTGCTATTATTAAGACTTTAAACTAACTGGTTGTAGGACATAATAATAATAATATTTATGAATTATTCTAGGGTTCTCCCCAGGATTTCCTTTTCCATGGTTCCACTAAAATGTTAGTTGTGCAAGCAGGGGGGGTTAATGGTTTTAAGAAAGAAGGGTTTAAATAATGAACGTATTTAGCAGCTATTTCAATGTTTAAACTAAGGCAAAAAAATACCAAAAAGCTCTACCTACTAATAATAATCCGTCATCCACAATAGCGCCTGTGTGATTTCTCTTCGTGTGATTCGCGCTAGTCCTGCCGTGCAATTTGATTAAAACTATGCACATTGTTCAAATCACCATATTTGTACTCCCATACTATGGAAGCCGTGTCTTCGGAAACTTTAAGACTGCATTGAAGCTCTGCTGTAACAGCGTTGGACTCGAAATTAAATGAAATGGAAAAACCGATCAGTTGATAAAAAACGTGATTCTGCAGCAGTAGTCTCCGCCGGCTCTGACTCAGACAGGGAAAGATACGCACTGTGAATTTACTTTTATTTCAACGTAACCGCAGTGTTCTCAGAAGAACGTCGACACCGTTGTAACAGTACTGTGTGTGAGTGAGAGCAGGAGAACAATGAAAAAGAGTCTAATGCAGTGTTTACCCTCTTAGCGTCGAAGAGCAAGGACCTTCCCTCTGCTCTCCACTGCTCCTTCTTCTCCTCCTCGATGGCCTGAGCAAAGCTGGTCAGGGCCACATCCTTGACCTCCTGCGCCTTGGCCACTTTCTCCTGCAATATCACATGCACTACTGCTTTAGACACACAATTGCATGGAGGTGTACACTTATTAAAATAAAGAATATAATTCAAGATCAACAGGAAAGAAGTTGATTAGCCACTACTAATACATGCTTATGGTGCAGACCAGGGATTGATAAATCAAAGAAAAATGTTCATCCAAAAACATGTAGAAATAGTCAAAAGCCCACCTCATTCAGTTTGTCAGCGAAAGCAGCGACACTGGGTCCAAACTTCTTGATGCCATAGATCAAGACGGCGCCTATTGAGGCGGCGGACAACGTCTCGTGGTTGATGATGTAGATCTCCTTGGAGAGCAGGTAGACAAGGAGCCCAGTGCCCAGCATGTAGGGGCCTAACAGAAAGAAGACAGCATTTATTAGGGCAAAAATGACCAAAAGCCATAGATATTATATTACCAGTACATAAGAGTCATAATGATGTCAACCAATAGTCTAATAAAAACAGATGGCAGCACATGGTAAACGCTTGCAGAAAGCCAGTACTTTCCCCAAAGAAAAGTTAAATTATAGTGTGCCAATATCAGGGTCCAAAATTAACTTTGAGAATTTTGTCATTATACTTGCCTGAGCAGAAAACTGCCTTTTGTTACCTGCCAAATGTTCAAATCTACCCACCATTGGCTGGTGGCAGATGTTCATTTTGGACCCTGTGTGCCATTAAGCCAACTATAACCATATACATGCATAACCATCATTGATGCACAAAACGAATAAAATAAATCTATGAAAATGAACCCAATCCTTCCAAGACCTACATACCGGTGACTCCGGTCTTGGGGTACAGAAGTTGGAACAACTCATCTGGGATGAGGCCATGGCGGACCTTTCCTCCCTTCTCTGGCAGAGGGGGAACGGGGGCCAGACTCTGGGAGGATGTGTGCAGGGAGTGGGAGGCCTGGACCAGCCTATGGATGCCAAAGACAACGACCGCTTTAGCTTTGATAGGTCAGCTGCAAGGACAGTGTGTGTGTGGCAGAGTACTTATTTTTTTTACTACATAGTATGATCCTTTACATACATTGTAAAATAAGAAACATAATGTTGATAAAAATCCATGGTATAAATAGATTGCACAGAAAGTGCTATTAGCAAGGCTCTCAGCAAAGAGAAAAGGACATACCCCGCTCCAAGGGGACCTTTGCTTTTCAGGGCATTGGCTGGAATGTAAAAGAGAACATTAAGTAAAAATAACAGGACACCAGACAGGAAAACATGTCTGAATATATTTTTTCATTAAAACTTGACATCCAAAGTAATGCTGCTAACGGCTGGGCAGGCTCCATACGCTGAACACATTGACAATAAAGAGGTAGATTAGTAGATTAGATTAGTTAATGCATGTAGCCATTACAAGACTCTGTAACACTATAGCTGTCAAAGAGGTGACATTCTGCAGGCATGCACTGCCAACGAGCAGCTAGTGATAATACGTCTTGCTAATGCTAGCCGATTCCAGTCACTTGGACTTAGTGTCTGCCTATACTAGCAAAGCGGTTGTATAACCCAACAGAAATACCGCTAGATCATCCATTTACAAACGTCCTTAGTACAATAATGATAATAATGATAATATGCTGCGTGTCATTTAACTAGCAGCTCAAAACGTAGCGTTAGCATGTCAGTCATTCAATGTGTGGCCTTCACTTTACCCTTCAAGTTTCCATTCAATATTAACCAGACTCTACCTACTAGAAAATATGCAATATCTGAACTACATCAATTTCTTAATATTATATTAAGAAATGTGTATCTTATTACATACCCGAAACGAAAACGGCCCTCGACAGCATGTTGAAAAAATGAAGTGCTAAGTTCGTCCGACAACTAGGCACCTTCGCTACGGCCTGTTCATGCCCTTCTGCAAAGAGCTAAAAAGGATGGCGGATACACAGGAAACGCGTCTGAAACAACGCGAGATTATAGCCTTACTTATGTGTCGCTATAACCATAACGACAACGTTCACTAGGTGTCGCTGTTTGTTCGCGTTGGTGAGTGTTTATGTGTTGTGCTAGTAAATAAACATAATAGTTTATTGCTTATTGAGTCAGTTAATTCCGAATTATATGCATAGACCAGCTCTGTCCTCCTGATATACAGATATGAAAAGTTATCTGTTGTCATTGGTCTTCTGTACTGCTCATTTGCACATGCAAACTCTTCCATTTCACTGTTCTGCCCAAATGCTGACATTTTATGTATTCGTGTTGTGCAGTATTATAAGTCAGTTTAATCGTAACAATACAATAACAATAATCATAACAATGCTGTGTACAATGTACTTTGTTGTGCTTTCGTGCGTCTTGTTTGCTGCAGCAGAACAAATAAGACTGTAAAAACACACTCACAAATACAAACACAAACAGACCCAGATCTTGTACTATTATAACCCAATTTATTTAGAATTGTACTAATACAATGCCAACAGAATCTATCAATGAGGTTTCCAACAGTACAGAACTTGCTCTGGTGGCACATTTTATCCCAAAACCTCAGATATTATTTGCTGAGTGTGTGTAATCTTTGGGCCCACCCGTGCATGCCTTCAGTATATTGTGAGTGGCCTCTAAGATAGAGGAACATATGAAGGCACCGCTCTCTCTACTTCCTGTAAAATATGCTTGACAGGAACACCTACGAGACGTTAGCCGACACTGTTTCAGAAGAGAAATAGATGGCTTCTCAACTGTTCCGGAACTTAACTTATGATAAGCCTTTAAAATTTGCCTACTGTCTGATGATAATATTGATGAACTCCTAACAAGTAAGTGCATCCATTTTCTGTACACTGAAGGCTATTTCTCTCTTCTCGCATTGGATTGTTTGTCTGTTTGCATATTGTATCTCTTCTCACAACAAGACAGTGTTTGTTCTGGCTTTGTGACTTTCGATGCCCTTTAGGGGTGCCTCTAGTCTGTCCTTTTGTTTAATCCTGAATGTATTTTATTGCTACTACATGTCTGCAGAAGTGTCTAGTTTTGCCTCCATTCCTATTGCCGTGGTAGATCTGCACACTTGGCACATGATGAGACCAAGATGATTATCCTTCATAAGGGGGCCATCATGTTCCTTCATTTTTCCTTAAATTACTGCAGCCTACAATTATCCTTTATTATTATGTGCTTGTAGTTAGTAACAATTAGAAAGCATAGTCAGTAAAAGTGGGCCTGTAAAGCCCTTTTTGGTAATTGTGGAAAAAAAGAGACAATTGAACTTGGAATGACTTATCTAGACACAGGCATGGTTATATTAATTAGAAAAATGAATGAAATGGTTTGAAGGAGAGGGGTCTCTCTATCATATAGCTTGAATGGCTAGGCTATCCCTTCATTCTTAACTGAAAGATGTAGCATTTACTCACATGTTGCATGTCTTCCTTTTAGATGTGTCTATTTCATTTCTGTGTCCTATGAATAAAATGTAGGTTTGAAGTCCTATACCTACCAGTTATAAAAGCTATGGCTAGCATGGATACACTGGACGTCAGTGTGACTCCTACCTCTCCGATCAAAGACTTTGATGAGATAGTGGAGAAAAGAGCAGAGAAATACCAATACCTCCGAGGGCGAAACAACACAACGTCCTGTCGTAGCCCGACGAGAGATCTGGATACTAAATTAATAAAAGATATGCTCCAGCACAAGAGACACCTGGAGTTCCAGAGAAGGAGATCTGGGAGCCCACAGTTGTACCCTGAGAGGACTGTGAAATCATTATATTGTTCCACAAAAAGACACCAACTGGCAAAGACGGGTCGTGTGAAACATCAGAGCACCCAAGTAACCGTGGCTGAGACAGTGGCTGAACAGAACCAAACGACCTCCACTTCCAAAGGCGGTCCGACAGTGGTGTTGATCTCAGACAGTACAGGAAGTGATGACACAAGCCCCGGTAAATGGGTAAGCCTTTCTAATAAAAGTCTTTATTGCTTTTTTTTTGAGAACAAGGCAAAATGCATCTGTGATTACATTACAATATTGGGTTGTTTTTCCATTTGTGTTCTTTCTGATATTCTTAGGCTTCATTGTGGTCAGAACCTTTACCATTGATAGATCAGAAGGAAGATATATCAAGGCAGAAGGCAGCAGATTTCACCTCAATACCCCTAACAGAGAAGTCCATTCAGCAGAATATGAAAGGTACCAAAACAAAAAGAGAGAGAGAATGGTATCCATGGTAACAGCCTCATCTTCTACACTGGATTCTTGGATGGGACTTATGTTTCATTTATGCTAATGGTGACCATTCTTTCTCTTGAAGGACAACAAGCAACAGGCATCAAAACAATCATAGCAACTGAAGATTTCCAAACAAAAAGTTCCTCTCGTATTCTCATTGAAGAGACTGTAGAGCGAAAGGTACTACGAGATGCCAGTGTGAGGACTGAGTGAGTTTGAGATTTGCTGTTTGATTCAGATAATATATCAAAACTAAATGTTGTCAACGTCTAGTATAACTTTGTTTTCCGTTGCAGGCCTGGCTTTGTCACTGTTAAGGCATTGGTACGTTTACATTTCTTTTTTTTAATTATCAAATGATACATTTTGAGATTTAGATGTGAGTAGATCAATTTGAGTGGATCTATACAAGCCACAGTGAGGAAGTTGAGAATCTACGATAACTAAGAGAAGTTCTATCACATCTTATAATTATTTATAATGTTATTTCTCCTCATGTCCCTCTTCTAACCCTGACAGGATGTTCAGAAACTGGCTGAGTACTTGCAGGTAAACACTCATGATAGAGCTCACTTAGCCCAATGTTTGGAAAAAAAATGGATAAGAATATCCATTACCAATCAATCATGTAAAAGCACTACAAACACTACAGTAAACTAAAACTCATACTGCAAGGCAAAGAAACAAAACAACTCTCCCTGCCTTGTTCAGGAGGCTCTGTGGAGAGAGGAGGCTTTGAAAAAGAAGATGGCCGCCCTTCAGCAGAGTGCATCCAGCCTGCTAAACTCCTCCAACAACATTTGGACCGTAAGACTCCACTTCTAGTTTCCTCAGCTCTGAGACCATACATTTAACCATAGTTAAACCACAGTTATTGTTGGCGTTCCATAGAAAACCAAAAGTTCATTTTTGCTTTCCTGTGGTTGTACTTTCATTCTATTCTATTAAATAATATATTTCTCCAATATAGTAGTAGTAGTAGTAGTAGTAGTAGTACTAGTACTACTATAAGTACTACTACTACTACAGTGTATCCCTTTCAGTCACAGTGTAAGTCTAAAGAAAGTGTGTGTGCAAGATAAGCTTAATTCAGCTGCTCTCACCTCAAGAAGGCAATTCATGTGGTTTGCAGCTTCCTGCTTCTCCTCAGCTCGGCAGAGAAAGAATGCAACCTGCCACTCTCTCTGACTCTGATAAAGGAAGGTTATGTCACTCAGTTAGATTTTTATAGATGTTGCATGCTGCCTGCTGTTTCCAACTCTGTGTGTGTGTGTGTGTGTGTGTGTGATGAAGTCAGGAGGGGAAGTTACACCAAACACACATTTCAGTTAATGATGCTTGAAAACTGTTCGCCAGCCCCATTTCTTACAATAAGCAACCTCGTTTCTAAACACAGCTTACCATTTACCTTTCGCTCTTTACTTCGCCCCTGACTTTGCTATCAGGTCTCCCTTGTAAAAGAGGTGCACAACCTCAGTGAGACTTTAATGTAAATAAAGGTTACAAATAGAATTATGAATAAATACTTGTAGAGATGAACCTCTGTGTGACTTGACTAATATTGACTTGCCCTTTGTGCACTAGTGTGTACACATAAGTTACGTTCTGTCACAGATGTCGTGGTAATGTCAACCGTGACATTCTCCTGACAGTCTGGCTTCCTCTCTAACCCACACAGGCTCGCTGCAATGACGACCTTCTGAGAAACAAGATCGCGTCTCTAGAAGCGCAACTGCAGCTCTGCGTACAGGTAGGAACCACAGAAACAATATATCAGCCCAGTGGTATCATATCCCGGAGAGAATCAGCATCAAGAAAGGTTTGAAAAGGATTTTTAAGCCACCGTGTCTCCTCGTGTGTATTCTCAGTGTAATTAATAACATACACTGATCGGTTTCTACTTATTACTGTTGGTTGATACTCCCTCTGTGTTGCTGCTGCTGTGCACCCCCTCAGAGGCTCCCTAAAGACGGACTGAAGAAGCTGGTGCTGCAGATGGAAAGGCAGAAGCTGCAGTACGAGGAGAAGGCCTTGGCTGCCCTGCAGAAGGCCACACTGGAGAAGACAGAGGCACTGGTTGAGTCGCACGGCCTCCAGGTAAAAAATGCCTCTAGCTTTTACACAACATAATGTAGGTCCACTGGGAGTAGCAATAGAAACTATGTGTGTTAGCTAATAGTTAACATGTCCATGCTTATTTTATGTAGTGAACGTTTATTGCTGTAGGCTATAAATGGTGGTAACATGTCCAAAAGATGTTCTCTGGAGTTGCAATAAATTGGACAATTTAACTTTCCAGGCAGATGTACGCTACCCATGGTGTCAAACTACAACGACACACAGTCATTTGTTGAAGCTAGATGCTCTTCTTGACAGTTCATGATCAACAGAAACTTTGGTCAATGTGTACGGAATAAACAACAGCGGGGTGTCCCCCTTATGTAGGCCTACTTCGGTGTTGATAAGCAACATCACCACCCCCGTCGTAGGCCTACATTATTTTCCAACTAGAAAAATTACAATTTGAGAGGAAATTGTGGTGTGCAGCTTGCTGAAGTAGTGCTGTAGTTTTATGGTGGCTGCTAGGATGTTATATGTTGCTTCTTGGGTGTTCTGGGTGGTTGCTAGGGTGTTCTGGGTGGTTGCTAGGGTGTTCTAGGTGGTTGCTAGGGTGTTTTAGAAGCTTTATATGGTGTTCTAGGTAATAACGAGACACCCCGTCGTGGTTTATTCCTTACCTATTCCTCTGTATTTTACCAACATTAAGAACAGTTAAGGTTAAGATTGCTAAACAAATCATTAACGATACAGATTAGGCTACGCATGTCGAGCTACATCTTCCTTGTTGACACCTTTCATAATTACCGCTAGGAGGCGCTGAAGACAGCCAAGGCAGAGGCGTCGAGGTGGCAGGGTCTTTACGGGGAGCAGAAGGAGATCTCCGTGCAGCAAAAGGAATGTCACGAACGCACCAGTGGAGAGGTGGACCAGCTGCACCGCCAGCTAGAGGTAGTCTACGGACACAAAGCAGGAAATAATGACTCCTAGTTGCCAAAGTGAAGTCACAATTTCGTGAAGTTGCATGCTGTTCAATATGTGCTTAATCTTGTCTGCTCTGAAAAGAAGCTCAGAAGATACTTGATTTGCTCATTCAGTTTCATCAACACTTGCATGCGATGCGTAAAGGGTATTTTCTCTATTGTTATCTATTTTCTTCTTTCTTCTTTTTGAATTCTATGTATTGCTCTTTATCACATCATTGTGCACATGAAGCATGTCCCCTGTGTATGTAATAGGCTTTTGTAAGATAAGGTGTAGGTCTTATTTTACTAATCCCAGATCGGATATTAGAGACGACGTCCGGCATGGTTGACCTGTGTGTGTCTCTGCCATGCAGCTGTCCAGGGGCCAGCAGGCGGAGCTGATGGGGAAGACGGGCTCTCTACAGCGGGTCCATGAAGCGATGCAATACAACATCACCCTGCTGGAGCAGACCAATCAGACGCTGAGGAATGACATCCGCCTGAAAGGTCAGACTCACAACGTTGAGTTGCCAAGTAAGCGTTCACATGTAATACAAGAAATACAAGATACAAAAAAACGATTAGTGTTTTTTTTAATAGTATTTCAAAAATGCAACAAGTCTGTTCTTTCAGCAAAGTAAATAACAAAACATCTTAGAGGTGTGTATCAGTATACTATGAACCAATAAATAACAGAACAATTAAATACTATTCAGCATGAGCCCAAACCCCTACTTTTCACCCCAGCCAGTACCACAGAGAGCTGGGACTTCACGGTGCAGGTGTGTCTGCCTTCAGAGGAACCCGAGAAAGACCGGAGGGAGGAGGAAGACGAGGAGGAGGAGGAAGACGGGGAGGAGGAGGAAGACGAGGAGGAGGAGGAAGACGGGGAGGAGAAGGAGGGAGACGAGGAGGAGGAAGAGTCACCGGTGCTGCAGGAGCTTCGTGACACAAAGGAGAGACTCAGAACCAAGGAACAAGAGGTGAGCAATACATTTGTAAGCACAGGTGGTGTATACTGGGAGGTATTGACAACGTGCTCTTTCTTAGATACAATATCAATACACACAGCATATATAGGTACTACGGATATTGAGTTATTGTTTATTTTCTATTAAGTATAGAAAATAACAAAGGCAAAATAGGGATAGTAATAGAGAAACTATAAATAAAAGAAGCTCAATGCTTAACTGTTAGGGAGAAAATTAGCCAACTCGGCATGTGTCTTGAAATCCTTCTTGGCTTTAAGCTGTCTCCATCTTTCAAATGCAACCCCCGACATTCACCCATGTTTTCCGAAAGAGGACCGGGTAGAATCTAGTACAATCTCAGTTGATCCAGTTTGTTTGCTTGCTTCCATGGCTGCAGCACGCTGTGTTTGTGAGCCAATTTGTTTCATATCTGGCAACCCGGGGTATTCTGAGAACACACAGACCAAAACATAAAAACAGACTTTCCGACCCAGAATGGAAATTTCAAAAGAGAACATACTGGCTGTAGCATTGTTGTCGGAGAAGCCAGTATTTCGACTTAGCACGTTTCCTTAATCTCTGATGACCTATCATGGTCATTTTATGATTTAGTACAGTACATGTGTTACATATAGTTCCTTTAAGTATGTGCGTGCATGTGTGTTGTGTGTGTGTGTGTGTGTGTGTGTGTGTGTGTGTGTGTGTGCATGTGTGTGTATGCGCGCATGTGTGTGTGTGTGTGTGTGTGTGTGTGTAGTGTGTAGATCTGGAGGCAGAGCTGGAGGCCTTGCAGCAGGAGTACCGGTCCAGCCAGGCCCGGCTGACGCAGTGCAGGGACCAGCTGAGACTGCTCAGCCAGCGACACAGCAGCATGCTGGAAAGGGTGAGTGTGTGTGTGTGTGTGTGTGTGTATGTGTGTGTGTGTGTGTGTGTGAGTGAGTGAGAGTGAGAGAGAGAGAGAGAGAGAGAGAATAAAGAATATATGCAAATATAGCGTTTCCTTTTCACTGTCCAGTGATTGTGATGACTATTACACTTCTAATGCTACGCTCTGATCAAATCAAAATGTGTTTAAATTACATTTGTACATAAAATGCAGTGCGCTTTACATAATTCTTTTTTACTAAAATGAAAAAATGAAATAAAAGACAAAAGAAAAGATAAACTGAAGTGAAATAAGACAATGACATTTACAGTATGAAAACATATAAACTAATAAATGAATGAAAACAGATGAATGAATGAATAAAGCCAAGAGGTAAATGCCCTAACTTTGCCACACTCTCTCTGAAGATGCACGGGACACCAGATAATCAATGCTTGTTTTGTTTTTTTCTTGTTTTTTTTGTATAGAGGTCGTGTAGATCCTGGATGAGGACGCTTGTATTCCTCATTGTGCTCCTGGCTTTCATAGGGGTTGCCATGTTGTCGCTGTTGCATCCCCCTTTCAGGGATCAAGTCGCCGACATCTTCTCAGACATAGAGACCAGAATTGAGGACTATCTGATGGAAATGGCTTCTCAGCGCCAATGCTATAGACCTGTATGAAACATGTGGCAGTGTTCCAAAAGCAGATATTCAAACAGAATATATCAAATAAAAGTTCTTAAGACGGTATTTATTTTTGTCATTTTAAAGATAACTTTGGTCTATCTTCTGTGAAACTTGATAAAGTGGGGGTCATATGTGACATTCATGATACTACATAATAATGTGTTCATCAGTTACCTCATTTTAAAATTAAACTTTCTGGAAACATGAGACAAACACTGTTGATATTGATGTTTTTTTTTATCATGTAATCTTTTTTTCATGAATAAAGTGAACAGAAACCTTAACTTTTACAAATAGAAGATAGAAGCAGAGAATTGGTCAAAAGAATCACAACATTCAATAGTGTGATCGAACAACAACTTATAAACCAACATGGAAAACATGACAATAATAACTTAACAGTACAGGTTGACATTCTGGTTTGGGTCGATGTAATCCATGTGTGTCTCCAAAGACAAACATTTATAACTCAAAGGGAATTGTCATTACAAAAGATCACCAAGCAAATAGGTGCTATGGGTCGGATCATCACCTATCACCCCCAGGAACTTGTATATGGCCCTACATGGGTTTCCGAACACAGCATTGGTGCCTGAACTTCACAAGGGCTCCAACCATTACACCTTGGCGTAACAAGAACTTTTAACAAGAACATTTTGATTCACAAACATATATTATCCTTTAGATGAATGGTATTGGCAGCTGACAGTAGACAGCATATAATTTACCTGGATACCATTATAGCTTTTGAACCAGGCTGATAGCATTGGTCTGTTGTCAAATACTTATGAGCTATGCCAGAAGAGCACATATAAAAGTTAGTTTGTCCGTAGTTAGCTTCTACAATCTCTATATGGCCCTGTTCTGTGAAGAAAATAAATAAAAATGAAAAAATGATTTAAATCGGCCATTTCAAACTATTTATCTTAGTACAGCTAAAGGCATAAGCCACAGAACACTTACCACAGGCAAGTTGAGCAGAATGTCCCTCGCAAGTCACAAGTAAATCACACATGCCTTTTTACAACAAGAAGTAATACAAATATAGTCAGTGTATAGTTAATGTTATCTTCCTATGTGTATTTCACTCGTTTTGTTGAACAATAAGGAAAGAAATTATACCCACTATAACAGTACACTACTTACTAGTGGAGCATGAAGAAACTATTTAGGACAGACATAAACACAAAGTTTTATAATAAATTATTGTACATCACTTTTGTGTGTTTTAATTTTTTATTCTAAAATGTTTGAATCCAATACTTGCATATCAAGGCTTCGCAAAAATCCTGACATCTTGTCAAGATAACCGACTTCATGGTCGTTAAGTGGATTTGGTTAGGTTGACGATTGTAAATAATTTATTGGTTAATGATTAATGGCATATAAATATACATAACAGCACAACTTTGTGCCTCATTAATTAGCCTTTCCTTTTCTATTACAAGGAAGTTAGTGATGAATTAAACAATAAAGTTAACAAAATTGACCGTTGTCATAATGCTACCATCTTTACCTTAATCCCACTTGGAGTCAAAGCACACTCAAAGCTGAACTTTCCAACACAGTCCTGAAGCCATTGCTATTGTGTTCAGGCCATTGCCATTGTATTCAGTGGTTCTTTTTTAACAGTTCCAGATAAACCCCCATTATTGATAAATACTGACACAGCATATCCACTTCACCGACCTCTGACCTCTGTCTTTCACACAGTACTTACCTGTATGTTCCCCAAATACATGACAGCGTGTTGAAGAGATGGGTCTAAACCTGCTTTCATGCCAATCTTCCTGGGACCCTGGCATCAAAGGTAGGGGAATGCCAATCATATATGAGTAACTACATGCAGATGGCTGCATTATGTTTCCCAATATAAACATTGGGTTATGGACCATAAAGTTCATGATGATTGTTTCTTATTTTCCTAATTCCTTATTTTCACCCCATAGACGATGAAGCGTCAAATCCTCCTGCTATGTTTTTTGGGGGTGTGCACGGTGAACATTGCAGCTTCCCTCAAAATGTGTGCCTTCAACATACAGAGCTTTGGGGACGCGAAAGCCAATAACAAAATGGTCATGGGACTTCTAGTAAAGGTAGTAATTTAGATTTCCCTACAAGAACTCTACATTATAGAAATTCTTAATATAAAAGGTTTAACGTGCAAGGTAACGTTGTTTAAACTTTTTTCTGTTTCTTGTTAAGATTCTTGCTCGGTGCGACCTGTGTCTGATTCAGGAGGTCAGAGACTCTAAAGGGAGAGCCGTACCGATGCTGATCAAGGATCTCAACAGGTCCAACATTTCATCTGTTTTACGTTAAAATGTAAACGTTACTCCAGCGTCGAATGACCTGGTGGAGAAAAAAAATTGTACCTGTAGAGAGATCAGTTTGGTGCCATTTTGAGGTTTGTTAAATGGATTTTGTCTTTTATTTTTTTTCAGGTTTGATAGATTAAATTCCTATGCTTACATAGAGAGCAAGAGGCTGGGAAGAAATACATACAAGGAGCAATATGTTTACATTTACAGGTAACCTCCTGCATCACATCGGTATTAGTGAAGCCCTTTAATGCCAACTGAAATATCTCATGATGTCTTGTTGTTTTTAATGCTCTTCAGAGACAATGTGTTGCAGCTGAAGGACCATTATCAGTATCATAAACTGGAGGCAGAGGGCACCAATGAGACGGACGTTTTCTCCAGAGAACCTTTCATTGTTCGATTTCACTCCCCTGCCACGTGTAAGAAGACCTTTCATCATTCCTTAGAACGCTTGGGGAAAAATCGACCGAGTAAAACAAGTAGGAAAACAGATGTTCTAGGATACGGTCTGAGGGACTGATCATGTCTCCTTTTGCAGTGGTGAAGGATTTCATCCTGATTGGTCAGCACACCAGCCCCAAAACAGCCATGAAGGAGATAGATGAACTATACACCGTCTTCAGGGATATCTACAAAAAGTGGAAGCTGGATGTGAGTTTAGGCAGACGTTTCAAATTGGGTCTTTCAAATGGCCGTGCTGTTCTGTGTGCTTGTACAGCAACTTGGAGTTAATCTGTTGTCATTTCCCCTCTGTTTCCTGTTTATTTTTCCCAGAATGTTGTGATCTTAGGAGACCTGAACGCCGGATGTAGCTACGTCACCATCAAGGGCTGGAAGGCGGTGCGTCTCCGGAGCGACCCCAAGTTCCGCTGGCTGATTGGAGACGAGCAGGACACCACCGTCCGGGAGAAAACACACTGTCCTTACGACAGGTCAGGGAGTGCTAAGCTTGAATTAACATGAACAATAATTAATCATTTTGTTTAGTTACCAGAACATACATGGAGGGCCTCTCTGTCTGGAGTTACCAGAACATACAGGGAGTGCCTCAGACTACGAAAAGAAACAAATAATGTTCATTTTATCCCTGACAGGATTGTTGTCCATGGACGGGAGATCCTCCACGGCATTGTTCCGGGCTCAGCTCAACCTTTCAACTTTAAAAAGGAGTTCCACCTGAGCGAGGAGGAGGTAGTTAAACTTACTTGCATTATACATACATGCATACATACATGCATAAAATGTAGAGAACCTAAGTTGTAAACAGGGAGGGAAAGGTGTGTGTGTGTGTGTGTGTGTGTGTGTGTGTGTGTGTGTGTGTGTGTGTGTGTGTGGGGGGGACGGTGGGGGGGGGGGGGGGGGGGGGGCGTGTGTGTGTGTGTGTGTCTGTGTGTGTGTGTTTTAGTTAATGTCTGTGTGTGTGTGTGTGTGTGTTTGTGTTTGTGTGTGTGTGTGTGTGTGTGTGTGTGTGTGTGTGTGTGTGTGTGTGTGTGTGTGTGTTGGGGGGTGGAGGGAGTGGGGGTGGGGTTAGGTCTGTGTGTGTGTGTGTATGTGTGAATGTACTGCTGAACACTGACAGCATTTTTTTTGGATTGGCTTAAAGGCTCTGGAGGTCAGTGATCACTTCCCGGTGGAAGTGGACCTGAAACCCAACCACCGCTACCGGCTGCGTAATGAATTATAGACCAGTCAGGACAATCATCCTTCAGCAGACCAGTCACCTGGCCATTTCTACTGGAACCTTTTCTTTTTTACTGGATCTTAACACATTTTTTAAATATATTTGATCAATCTTATTTTAAATATTATTTTGTTTTTTAAATGATAGTCATTGGCCATGTCAACAACAGCAACATAATAATGGCATGGTAACAGTCGAGTGTTCTCAGAGGCCAATAAACATCACTAGTTTCAGTGTGACGGAAGTGAGTGCTGGAGTGTGTGTTGTGCATCTTGAGACCACACCACATGAAGGCGGACGTTATTCTGTGTTACCGCTCAAGGTAAAGACAAAGGAACTTTTGTGATTTAACATTTATATGAACATTTATATGAGCGCATTTCTAAATATACTCTCTACAATCCTCTGTTCATCTTTTTTTGTTGGTTGGTTGGTTATTTTTCAGCCATTTGTTCTCATCTTAAGTGCATGTTTATATGTGTGGGTTTTTTTTGACAGGAAGTGACTTGAAGCGACAACAGAAGAGATTTTGCTTTGACTTTGCTACGTTCTCAAGTCTCAAAAATATTGTGCTTTTTACTTTTTACTTTAACTCTTCGAACATTGCAAAACATAATGGAAGAAGGTCACAGAAAAATACTTTCCGAAGCTTTTTCAGGTAAGAAAGACTGTTGTGTACATTCATTACAGGCAAAATATGCATTTAAAAAAAAGGGCAATATTAACAGCTCAATATATTTTTGCGACATTTCAATTACATTTCCATTGTAGATTTTGGACTTTGAGATCCTGCAATTTGAAGAACAGGTCAGGACAGGTACCTCCAAGGAAAATCCACCAGTTCAAACTGCTGTAGACGAGGCTCTACATCAGCAAACACTTAGCAGACAAACGAGTGCTTACTCACTAGAAACAAAAGGTACAAAAATGTCTGGAAATGATGACGAAGGACACTGGAAGGATAAAGAAGTCCCAGTGAGCAAACGGCCTGCTGTCCCAGAGGACCTGCAAGAGGATGCTAAAAACACAGATAAAAAACTCTGCAAGACAGAAGAGGAACAGGAGGCAACGGCAAAGGAACCAGAGGATGGGTGGGCATCGGGTCGCCATAGCGACGAGCTCTGGGACAGCTATAATGAGGACAGCATTGCCACGGGACAACCTCTGGCCCCAGAGGGCAGTAAAGTTAGAAATGAGCTGGAACTAGGTGGGAACGAAAGTGACGAGGACATGGGCTATTTTCAGAAAGGACCTCAAGGTGAAAGTGGGATGAATACACAAGGTAATTGTCTTCAGGAGGAAGAGCGAGAGAGAGCAAACGAGAGGGGGGTGGAGTCAGATGATTCAGAGTACAAAGACAAAGAGGATGAGACGAAGGAAGCAAACTCCCTTACACTGCTTTCTCCCAGAGAAGATCGAGGCCCCTGCGGAGATGACGACGTTCTTCATTTTCCCGTGCGAGACCTAGTGCGGAGTCTGGAGGAGCTTGTGTCTGAAGACGACACGGTGGAGAGCGCTGCTGACAAAGTGAAGGACTTCACTGGGGAAGACCACCAAGAGGCCGGGGAGACCTTTGCTGAGTTCCCCCCGGACTTCTCTTCATGGGGGGATGACGAGGCCGCAGATGAAGAACGCAAATGCAATCTGGATGCACAGCTTTCTGCCTCAAGTGAGATGTCTTATCTGGACAGAGAGACAGAGCCTACACTGTTAGGCACAGTAAATATTGACAGTAAAGAAGACCAGGATGTGTTCCCTGGATGGACGGAAACTGCCGCAAAGCGCAGGACTTTTACAGCTGGAGAAACGGACAACAGATGCAAATCAGAAACACATCCATGTGCTCTGAGAACTGTGCTGCCAGAAAGATGTTGGAGCGATGTTGGAGATGAGGTATTTGCGTGTCTAGAGGATGAAGATCATACCCAAGATGAGGAGGAGCTAAATAGAGCAACCAACGCAACGTGCTCTCTATCAGATAAAGATCTTGTATATGACTATACATGTGCCAGTGAGTCCATCTTTGACATCAGACCACAAATGATACACAAAAGAGATGATTTGAGTCTGCATGAGTCAGCTCCTGCAACCTGTCCACTGCCACTACAGAAACACCACGACGAGATGAGGACAACCTGCGAACACTCATCTCGGACAAAAGTCTGCACCACATTGGAGGCCTACCCGGCTGGTAGTGAGAACTACGAGTCAGCAAACTTGCCTTTGTTCTCTGAAGAGTCAACGTTAAACACAGAAGATGAAGACAAGCAGAACTCACTGCCTTCACTTGAAACTGCACAGTCTGCCAAAGTGGCCTCAAAAGACCCCTTCAACACAGAAGTTCAGGGTGACATACACCTGTTCACCTTGTCGTCCAATCAGGGATGTGTGGATGATGATTTCTTCTTTACCCATGAGGACGAGGCTTCGGGAATTGCTGAGCTCGGCCATTTTGGAGATGATGAGTATGAAGACGAGAGGAATTGGGAACAGGAACAGGAGAGAATCCAGGCTTTCTATGAGTTTTACAATGACAGCAATGGGGAAATTGATCAAGGAGGTGAGCATGTACATAGTTTAAGATAAGTGGTTACTTGATGCCTGCATATACCTTTTTTGCAACCTGTGGTTTGACTTGATTGTATGATGTTTTTATCATTGTGTAGGCAGGAAGACAAAAGTACACTTTTGCACGGATCTATTGTCTCAAGTCATTCACTGTGATAGTGAGGAGTAAGTGTCATTTCTCACGTGCAAAATTGACACACGATGGTCTAACCAACCGCCACGTGCAGATCTGAACGTAATGTCTACCATTTTCTCGGTAATGGCAGGGATTCATTTGACAGCTCTACAGAGCCCGAGGAAGAGATGATGGCTGCAGAGTCATACAATGTAAGAGGACTGTTACCTGAAGAATCTGCATCCAAACACATGTGATGCACACAATGTAGTAACTATCTTTTTTTAGGAGACGAGTGAATCTGACACACCCACAAGGAACTCCAATTTACAACTCAAGTGCAATGTGGTACCAGAGAATGTAGCAGGACTCAGGAACACACAGTCACAAAACAGAAAACAAAAGGTGCGCTTTGATAATTCTTACATTGATTTGATTAGTGGATAAAAAATACATAAACAAAATATTAAATATATATGATATTTTATTGGCTTCTCCTATGTAAATATCTCTTTCATTGCCCCGTAGTGTCTTGGCCTGCTGAAGATGATACTCAAGATGTTCCTGGTGATAGGGATGGGTCTGCTGGTGCTCTGGTGGTCTATGAATGAGACTGACTTCCTTGGACTACCCCTTTTCAAGGGATAATATGCCGACCTTTTTTATGCATTTAAAGCATTGCTTGATGGCTTATTACCAATTAACAGAATTACATAAATAAATCTTATTTGACAAAAAAGAGTTGTGTGTCTTGAAAGTTCTATAATTGATAAATTAATTAAGTTAATAAATAGAATATAGGAAATAGTAGAATATACAACATAAATTATATTGATAAAATATATATTATATTTCTATGAATGAACGCATTTGGTCATACTACCCAACGGTGGCGCTATTACATGGTTGCTACGGCTTCTTAAAAAACAGTACCGCCAAAAGGAAACGGAACTGAGTAAACGGTTGCGTGTGGGTGCGAATGTTTTGTTTAGTTTTAATGGGTGGTGTAAACATGGGTGGAGTTACCTTCTTTTGATTAAGCAACGAAAGCGGGAATTTCAGTTATCCGTAGAACGAAACAAACGCACCTAAATATTTCATAGTTGAGATACCAAAATAGTTCGCTTGGTCAATTGAACTTGTGACTGAATCGATTATTGTAAATTGTCTACATTTCATGCGCTGTGTTTACTAAAGGTAGCCTATTTACGGAACTCAAACAAACACAATGTCCACGCTGAGCGGCAAATCTGCGCAAGAAATAAGCGAACTGCTTGATGAATATGGAATACAAAACGGACCGGTTGTAGGTAAGTACAGTTCTTAATGTTGACATGCAGTTATGTGATGGAGTGGTTCGTTTTATTTCATATGTGTTTGTTTGTTTTTTGTTTGTGTGCACCGTTTCGCCTGACGTTAGATTCAACAAGAGCGTTGTACGAAAAGAAGATACTAGAGGCTATGGGTAAAAAGAAAGTGACAAAACCATCCCCCGACAAAACCTTCTACAGAGAAGAGAGTAAGTTACTCCTAGCCGCATCTCCAGCCGACAACACACTACGTCACACACGAGGCTCCCGTCTGAGGATATATGGTCATGTTACACATGGATGCCCCGGCATGTCAGTGTGTTTATCCGGGATAAATCCATAAGATGACAGTTTGTGTAAATGTTTATCATACGATGTAAGTGAATGATGCCACCTCTAGTCCTCCCCTGCTGCAACACGACTGTTAATGATGATGTTAATAATGTATTTGAAGTTTAGCGTTGGGAAAACACTGTCACACACAGTTTAAATTTCAACATTTCAATTTCAAAGTAACATGCCCCCCCCCCCCCCCCCCCCCCCCCCCCCCCCCCCCCCCCCCCCCCCCCCCTCTTCCCCTTCCCC
>OOFB01008014.1:19637-30623 GCA_900323305.1 Trachyrincus murrayi | reverse complement strand
AACATGCCCCCCCCCCCCCCCCTGAACGTTGCCTCATGTACTTTCGGTTTCTCATTTCAGAGGAAGAAGTTACCTACGTGAGCTATAGGACACCTGTAAGTATCCTCAAACATGATCCACTTCATCATATTTATATAATATAGAACATATATTATGTATGAATTGTCAATTTAATGTAAATGTAATTTGCGGCCTTTTTTTCCTTTCTTCAGCTTAGGAGTGATGGCTATGGAGACGGGTTAGTTTTCTATATCATCATTTTAGAACCTAACCTTACAATAATGTCAACTGAATTACGCTCTTAAAGATAACGCATGTCCTGTTCAATCAGGGAACCGTACTCTCGTTCAAGACCGGAATACACTCAAAGGGACTTTCAGGATGAGTAAGTTATCAGTGTTGTTGTTTTTCAGATAACACAGAACACAAATAACTTATGTTTTTTTCCCCCCCATAGAAAACCCTACTTAAAATCAAGGTCTGAATACAGGAGTCAGGATTTTGTTGACAAGTAAGTACCAACCGATTGTCCGTTTGAATTGATATCTGATTGCTCTTGAGTTATGTCTCCTCAAAGGACCAGGCCAACATGTATCTGTTTCTCTTATTGTGGCCTTCACCAATGAAACGAGTGAGTGGCAATTAAGTCGCTTATCACTACATGTACCAAAAGTCATGTATGTATGTGTGGCTGGTTTAAGCAGCCTCGCCGAGTCAGGCTGATTAAACTCTGGGTGAGATGCACACCTGTGGTGCGTTGGCCAATCAAGGCACGCAGGCTAAACCAGCCATCACCACATACACACGGGAGGAGCACGAACATGTCAACCATTTACCGCCTGCATAAACGTACCAACTTGACAATACACCGGTTTATCCTGAGTGCCTCGATTGGCCAATGCACCACTGTTGTGCAGCCTCACCCAGAGTCTAGACTCTAGAATATGCTTGAACTAGCCACCAACCACACACACTCCACAGTATATAAACCAATCTGCACATGCACAGTGCCTTTCTTACACTCTAAACTTCCACAAAGGTACTGAACTGAGATGCTCTTGAATGGCTTTAGGTCATCAATTTTACAATGCTTCCAAGTAAAACTTTTTATTTTTATTTTATTTTTTAGGCCCTATGATACACCTTCGACTGACAGAACCATGTCCTTTTCGAACGCCACCCCAGTGAAATCTAGCGTACCTGTTCCAGAGGAGAGGTCTCGGCTCATTCCGCTCTGGGTTCAGTTTGTGGTCTTCCTGGTCATCGCAGTGTTTCTCTACTTTGTGTTTTGGAACATGGAGTCCACACACAGTGAACCTTTTAAAGGAGTAGAGTGAATGTTCATTCAATTCAATCATTTTTAATGGGGAATACGGTTTTTGATGCACCTTTTAATAGCTTTTTTTTTTTAAATACTCCGAGTTATATGCTTTGCCTGGCTAAAAAAAAGTATTTTCTTCCAAAGCTACAGTATAAAGCACCGATTAGCTTTTTCTATATGATGTACAGTTTGTTCAGTCAATATACATTAACTCTGGTTCTCCATCATTAAATATTTTATAGTGAATATATTGATGTAGGCCATCTGACCAATAAGAATTAAAATGTTGGGTTACATATTTATAAAATCAGCCAGGGTGTTGTGCCAAGCGGCCAGTCAGTTATTGCTCTGACTAAGCAAGATCAAAATATTTGGATCTGTCGTGTTAGTTCCGTCCATGTACATAAATGACCGAATTGTCAAGAACAGAAAAGTGTATTGTATTACTGCTAGCAACGTTAGCATTTGGTTAGGTGTCATTTGTTGTAAAGATTTACCATATCAGCTAAAAACATGTTTTCTAGAAGGTACTGGTTGGCAGAATCTGTGGTATTTGCCACAAACAATATACCAGAGCCTTTCACTTTCTTCAATAATTGGCGATATATTGTTCTTATTAACTGCATGAAAGACATTTAAATAAAATTTGATCTACCCATAAAATACACTAGTCATTTTCATCCACCCAAGTAACAAAATATTTTTTTCTAACTATCAATAGAAGTGAATGGAGTATTGAAAACAGTTTCAATACCAAATCAAATGTTGAAAAACAAACTATGAAGGACAAACGATACCGTACATCATTTAATATTTAGTTTGATCTCAGTTGCCAAATTTAAATATACAATACAGCAATATCGGCGGATTTAACAAACTCTTATCTCTGAAATATAAAACCCGTTTAACATCAGTGGCTCCCAACACCCGGAGCGTTACATTTGACGACTGTCTATTTACATACTTATTGCTAAATGACAAGAATATGGGTAGTCTCACTACTAAAACTAGAAAACGTCCAATCCTTTAAGGATCATTTATCTGTAGGAGATAAGAGCGTAGTGGAGTGTTAGTGTTACTTAGTAATAATAAATAAAGTGGACACCCTGTGTACATACACACTACACATGGACACCCTGTGTACATACACATTTTTGCAGGTTCATTCAAGCCGCTATTACCAGTATTCTGCACATTTAAACATGGGATTACAGTAACAGCCTGAGTGAATCTGAAGTCTAGTATAGAGTTCAATGTGGACTTCCTTGCATCCTCGGTTGGTCTTCCATGTCCATGATCCAATACAGAGGTCCGAACATACTACAGCGAGACTGCAACAACACCCTGTCATTTCCAACTGTTCCCCATTGAAGCACAAAGATTTGGTGTTATATTTTTAACATAGTTGTGGTTAGTGTTCAGCATTATGGTAGTGCCACATCTGGTCCAAGTTCCTTCTTCGAACTGTGCTTTTGTTTTCAAGAGAGGGAGTGTGGTAGGGGCAGGGCTTCCACACCAATCGCTGTGTGGTTCTTTGGACTTTGCTTTGTCGCTTGTACCATATCAGCTTCCGTAGACTTCCCAGCAGCCAAGTCTGCGCCATTATCGAAATCCCAATAGACCACCAAAGTACAATGTTATGTTCAAATAAGGATCCATCGGATCCATACGCCAGTTCCATGGCCTTGCCAGACTGTGGGAAGATCCATAGGAGCTAATGGGAGAATCCATAGGGGCAAATGATAAACTAAAACTATGCCACATTATTACAAAAAACGTACAAGATGCGGCAGGCCGAAAATAACAACTCACTTACTTAACTTAATAGGCATTATTATTTAGGATCGTTTTTTGTGATCTGTTCACTGCTCACATTTATAGAACGTTTTCAAATTGGAGATTTCAAATACGCTATGAAGGTAAAGCAACAAGTGGGCTTTTCCCAAGCTATGTAGATAATCAACAAGCCAGATGTACTACCCAAGCACTCCTCCCCCCTCCTGCATTGGAACGGTCAGTGCAGCGTGTGAACACAGTGCAGCGTGTGAACACAGAGCAGCGTGTGAACACAGAGAGAGGGGAGGAGTTTGACGCAGATATCTTTGGGGTGGCGGTTGTGACGGTTATTTGATTTTTTTGCGGTGACCGTCGATCACCGCCGGTCAGACGGATTTTTTTTTTTTTTTTTCAATCGGCACAGCCCTATTCGGTGGTCTATTGTAAAAATTAAAAATAAAGCACATGCGGCAATGTATTGATATATCCTCCACCTTAAGATGCATCCACTGTTTGTAGTGCTCGTCATATCTTGTTGATTGATAAGGCAACGTAAGTGTTGTCCACGCCTGCAGAAAAACAGAAAAGAAGTACATTCCTGAACTCAACAGTTCAATCGATGGATTAACTCCACAACTCTGACAGGATTGACAAGATGAATAGTAGATTAGCTCATGGAAGAAGAACTCACAGGTCCTCGTCTCCCTCTCCAGCTCAGAGGGCTTCTCTTCCTTCTGGCAGAGCACCTTGGCCACGATGAGGATAACGATGAGCGCGACCACAAACGTCAGGCCAGACACCAACCAACTGATTACCATAGGACTCAGCACTGGGTCAGGATCTGGGAATGAGAGGACATGCCAATAATGATCACAACCTATTAACAAATACCTGATTGGCGAGAACACTGATTAGTATCAAATATGTTTTTTAACAGCATTGTTAAAAATTAACAGCATTGTTTGTATTCCTGTAATATTGACATGTTTTAATCAGGCTCCCCTGTGTATTAGTGTTTCCATCCAGCCACAGAATCAGTTTAGTTTTAATACTTCAACGTGTGATGTCACCTGTCACCTGACATTGCCGCTTTGCGGCATTATATGTGATTGGGTTGTAATTTATAAATGTAGCCATCAAACCAGTGAAAGCTGCACAGTCAGCAATTCATTCGATACCCAGCCTTACAATGCAAAAATCTTGTTTTTTTGTCTTACAGAAAAGGTCAACCACAAAAACAGTATAATTTAGTAAACAATTCTTTATAATGAAAAAACCTGGGGTTTTGTGTAAAGCAAGTTCATCTTTTTTGCATCTATCAAATTAAATTCACCCCAGCATACAATGCATTCTGGGAACCCAGCCACACCAGCTATAACTCAAACACATACCCACAATCCCCCTTCTAATGCCAACCAAGAGCACATCTTTTATTACCCGTGGTACTTATTACCTCTGATGGATATGGGCAGGGGCTGGCTCTCCCTGGATACGAAAGTGCGGCCCCCCAGCTGGACGCGGTACAGGCAGTAGTAGTAGCCCTCGTTGGAGCTCTGGGCGCTGGTGAAGGTGAAGGTGACGGCGGGCATGAGCGCCGGTAGCGACTGGCGCACGGTGCCGTTGGAGCGGCTGAGGCGCAGCTGGAAGGAGGCCCCTGGGTACTGCTGCTTGGTGACGCAGGTGATGTTGAAGCTGTGGCCCTTGATGACTGAGCCCACGGGGGCCTCCGTCGACGTGTTGTACCAGTGCTGGGGAGTCAGCAACTCCACTGAGCAGCACCCAGAAGGAGTAAAGAAAGAAAGACGTCAGGTTTCTGAGAACACTAAAGACCATGCACAACACCAAGAAGAATGATGGCTTGTATTTAGCACACTTCAACAGCCATTTTGGATCAATAAATCCAAGTTGGATGTAATTTGTTGTTTGGCTCAATCTGCACTATACATCTTCATCGATGGACATCCGTGGCTATTAGCAGTACTGCACATTGAAGGGTTTTTTCTCAGGGGAATTCTTACAGCGCGAGTTAAATCTAGTATCCTTGTTCTTTTTCTGATCTAATAGAGGTTGATAAATACACCAATGGCATCACTTCCTGGACATCCAAAAGCCCTCTCGCCCTGATCCTGTCAGACAAGCTTTTTAACAGAATCCATACAGAACTCTTAATGGAAAGAGTGAAAGAGTGTAGTCTGGGGGGGAGGGGGGGGGCACACGCTAGTCACCACGACTGACCCACGGTGATGCTGATGGAGTTGCTAGGCGGGGAGGTGAGGAGCTTGGAGGGCGAGCTGCCCCTGATCCTGTACACGCAGCTGTAGCTGCCCTGGTGGAAGGTCTCCAGGTCAGTCAGGGTGAGCTCCACGCGGGTCTGGCTCTGGTCCACGCGCTGTGTCACCAGCGCCGTGGACACACCCTGCTTGTACAAGTGGAAGTCGCTGAGGTGGTGTCCCGGGAGCACCATGCAGCTGAAGCGCACGGCCTCGCCGGCAATGAACACGGCGTGCGGCGACAGCAGGGAGAGCGACGGCATCACGAGGGTCCCTGGAGGAGAGGTTTTAACAATCACCTTTAGCCCACGAAGCTGTAGAACATTCTGCTATCTGCTGCACTCCAGATTGACAGTAGAGGACAAGAGACCGTTTTCACAGAGGCATCATCGTCAAGTTATGGGTCTGCTCCTTGAATGTCCAGGGCACGGGGTAGTAGACTAAACTAGTGAAGACAACACACGCACTCATCATGGACCCTTTTCACAGAGCTGTCATAGCAGGGCAAACACAGGTGTAACCCCCAACATTAATATTGGGTAGGTAGGTGTTTCATTCATGTGTGTCAAAGACTCCCAGCAATGGTCAATGTGTGTTATCTTCTTCATTAGTGTAGTCTACTACCCGTGCCCTGGTACATAAAAGCAGCATACCCATAATTAGTGTTATTAGTGACACCCGTGTTTCTACTCCGATGACACCTGTGTGAAAGGGGTCTATTTGTCGAGTAGCATGTTTGGTTCCAATGAGCAGATTGAAAATCCAGTACAGGAAGTCATAGCTGGAAATCAATGAAATCAACGCATTTGGGAACTGCGTCAAGCAGATGCTTTTGAAGAGAAATACTTCTCACCCGAGCATTTGACACCAGCATCGTTCAGGTGGGTGCAGCGGAGGTCACTGTGGAGGACACTGGCACAGTGCATCAGGCTGGCCTCGTGGCCCGAGCACTGGACATGACGGAGCCAGATCTCCCCGGTGCCTGGACCGTATGCTGCCCTGTGAAGGGGGGATTCGGCCAAGCCACAGCCCAACTCCAGGCACACCACATCGGCCTCCCTCAGGTCCCAGCCATGGTCGCAAACCGTCCCCCACTGGTTGTGGCGAAGTACCTCGACTCTCCCGGAGCACTCGTCGTCTCCATCCAATAGCCTAACATAAGTCCCGTCTGTTTTGGTTAAAATGTGGAGTTAGAACTTAAGCAGTAGGTAAAAACATGTGCAGTTATGTTTCCCCCCACGATTGCGTTTCTCACCCTTACCAAAAGCACCAACTTCATTCCGTTGAACATGAAAACTGCCTGTGAGAGTGGATCAAATGGTTGACATGAAAATACTAATCACACATAACACATTTGAACAGGGAATAATGGCATGCTCAAACGGTCACAGAATATAACGTAAGTAGCGAAAGGGCAAAAATTGCGTAATCACCGAGGATGTTAGCTACCGTATTTACCCAGCGATCTTGAGCGTGTTCACTGAGGGGAAATCTCGTTCGCTTACCTATGAGAGAAATGAACTGGAGAATCCGGAGCATCTTTTAACCTTCCATCAGACGGCGGTGTGGGTCGGATGTCGACGCCGACGCGGATGAAGGCAGGCGTTGATTTGCTCTCATCGCACACATTAGCTTGTCTGCTACACGTTGGACTGTTTGACCAGGCTGGGTGAATCAGAGCGGACGGGCTTGTTCATAGCATTGTCAACGGTGTGACGCTAAAACCGACATAAAAGCCGATTTCACCGACATTTACTTGTTGTTGTTGTTGTTGTTCAGAAAAGTTCGAGCTAAAGTCGAACAAAAATGTGCTGTTGTTGTTGTTGATCGCTACATTACCGTTGTTGCGGGGTGTGTGTCGTGCTCACGTCACCACGGACAAGAGACAAACGTGTTTGAAGCCATTCCTCTTGTCACAGACAGGGGTCACTCACACCGCAGGTATCCCGTGTGGGGTGTCCCTGGTCGGGCCCTTCCGACACCGTGTAGGTCGGGGAACATGGGGTTTCGGTCTCTGAACCCTCTGCTGTCCGGATGGTGGTCCCACACATTAGGCCAAGGAGAACTGTGTGTCACAATCATGTTCTTTAACTTCCGCGGATCAAACAGTCCACGGATAATCACAATTGTGGCCAAAGAAGTGTTTGCAGTTGATAGGCATGCCATTTACGTGATTATAGGCAATACTACAGTATTGTTTTCGTTGTTTGTATGTGTTTGGTATGTCTGATAGACTTGTTTAGGCCTACATTTGGAAAGTAGACTGTTATATATAAATTAAAGAAATAATATTTTTTGCAATTAACCTTATGACTCGGCATTATTTTACCTGTTAGATTATAACAAATCCAGCCCTTTTAACCAGTTGAAATACCTTTTAAAGGGGCAATACAGCCCATAAAATGCAGTTTTGCACTTTGCACAATCACTTTGCACTATCACTTTGCACTTTGCTCCTATCGTGACTGAAAGGTTATTTCTGCCTCAAAATGAGTTGATTTAATTCATGAGGGTTATATTTGAGTTTCCCCTGGTTTTTAACAAAGAATCACCTCTAGCCCATGAAGCTGTGAAACATTTTGCTATCTGCATCTCTCCAGATTAACAGTTGAGGACAATATACCCTTTTCACAGAGGCGCAGTAGGGCAAACACAGGTTATGGGTCTGCTCCTTGTACGTCCAGGGTATGGGTAACGCATTTGGGAACTGCGTCAAGCAGATGCGTTTGAAGATAAATACTTCTCACCTGAGCAACTGGCTACGCTAAAGTGTTGATTCTGTTTATGAAAATAATAATTATATTATATCTGTTTGGAATTAGTAGTCTACTGCAGACCAGTTATCTCCTGACACCGCCAACACCGTCATCTTATTGGTCAAACTCTGCTGTAAAGTAAAGTTTCATTCATGTCTGTATGTTAGCACTAATGATATGTAGGGGGTTGTATGGCTCTCCTTAACCCCCCCCCCCCCCCCCCCCCCCCCCCCCCCCCCCCCCCCCCCCCCCCCCCCAATCCCCTTCCGTTTACATGCTTGGATTATCATTTTGTTATGCAAATGACACTCAGCTGTAGGTCTAGTTGAAATCCATTACTCCCCTTTCTTGCTGTCACGAACAGGGCTGCCTTGAAAACATAGGCGTGAATTGAATTATCTACAGCTTAAGTGTACTTTATTAGGCCCTACCTGTTTAAATATAACAACTCTTCTGGATGAAAGCTGGAGGGCCGTTTGGAACATGAGGGAGAATGGAATGGGCGTCGTTCCAATAGACACTCATTCCATTCCAAGTTTCCGATAGACCTCCTGCATTGGCATTTACCATTTCGATTTTCACTTTAGCTACTTTTCTTGTGGTTCACTATGTATCAAGACTTAGATCCATGTGAAACTTTTCTCTCCCAGAATGGCTGCCATCTGGTTAATAAATACATGACTGCAAAGGTCCAGTCCAGAGTCTTATCAATTTAAGCCAGGTAGCTCAACCAGCTACAGATACAATCCATATTTTGGGCGCTATACATGCTGCAAAATGAAATAGGAAAATATATGCTGGTATTTGGCTAAGAGCTAAATAACCAGATCATCAACTAAAGTAAAATAATAAATAAGCCAGAGCTGTTTACATTTATGGATGGGCACAGGGTTAGTACACAGGGTTGTTCTTCCCTCATTGATTTATTGATTGAGTAATTTGCATCTACGTCAGAGTAGTGGTCATTGGTCACTTGCTGATATTGGTGTAAACAAATCACGAGAGAACAGATCCATGAAGAGATAAGAGGTCAGTTCAGTATATAAGTTTAAATAACTGCTGAAAATGTGAGATAATGTGTGGCTGGGTTGCAGCTTTCCTGCTCTCGCATTAGAAAAAATTAAAGTTCAAAATAAATGAGAACAATGTATTAAAAAATGCCACTCGCAGCATTTATCAGAAGTGCAATAAAGCAGTGACTCCTGCACTTGTTGATGGCTTGCAACTGTTGATATGACTCTTGAAAATGACCAGTCAAATCCATAAAATAAAAAAACGTAGTGTAATCGGACAGCAAACTAATTTATTGAAGAGGCACGCTTTCGTTGTCCTTGAATCATTTATCCACACAAAGATAATGTTTGATTATCCTACAAATGTGTAATCCACTCTTCCAGGAATTAAATCAGTTTGTCTTTGTCCTCATTGCAGTTGAACAGTGGCTTGATCAGATAGTTAGTTAGCCTCAGTCTTGATAGTTAGTCACCCAAACAACCAAAGTATGATTTCTTGATGCACTTTATTGAACCAGTGATTCAAAAAGTAGTCAAGGTCCTTTTTTGTGTTAAATTAACTTTCTTTTTTAAACAAAGAACATATACAGATAAACCTGTATAGAGTAAATGAAAATATATTACTCTGATATAATTCAACCTCAAAACTGTGTTCATGAAATTTCAGAAGGAAAAACTAAATGAATCTCAAAGGTCTGTTGGGGGCTGTAGGTTCATGTGGACCAGTACTACAACATTTATAATCTTCCCTTCATTATCCAGAACAGTCAACCTGCACATGATGAGTGTTGGTACATTCACTTTCATTGATAAGCATGAGACAACAGATACAATAGTAACAATAAAAATAATACACAGAATAATTTAGTTAACTTAACAAAACCCCTCCTTCGGCCGGTGACCTTTTTTCACAAAAGAAAAACAAAAAAACAGCTCAGGTATGGAGTATGCACGAGTACTGCAAATGATGAACATCTAAAGACATGCTTTCAATAAAATAAAAATATATTTAGGTCTTTGGATACCATTGCAAGAATTGTCTTTATTGCAGCGCATGAAAAAAAGTAATTGGCTGCATTCTCAATAGTCTTTCGGCCATTGGCATTGAGTACCGCATACCTGCTAATCTTGGATCCGTTAAAATGCTTCGTGTCACTTTGACTCGCCAAGCAGGTGGACTAGGAGTTCATAGGTGGACAGAACAATGGCCGTGTTGGGGATCTGTCTAATTAGCTGTGGAATGAGTCCTCTATAAAAAGCTGCATAGCCTTCCTCCACAGCTATTAACCTTCCCGTCTGGAAGAAATACTTGTACTTGCTGCCTTCCTCGCGCAGTCTTGTCCGGATTACCTCTGCGAAGGACACAACAAAGGTGTAAAGAAATACATCTACACACATGCATGTTTAGAAATACAAACTAATCATTTAGCCAATGCTTCTATCCAAAGCGACTGAATTCAGATACACGGTACAGATACATGTCATTAAGGAGCTGGTAGGGGTTAGACGGTACAGATACATGTCATTAAGGAGCTGGTAGGGGTTAGACGGTACAGATACATGTCGTTAAGGAGCTGGTAGGGGTTAGACGGTACAGATACATGTCGTTAAGGAGCTGGTAGGGGTTAGACGGTACAGATACATGTCATTAAGGAGCTGGTAGGGGTTAGACAGTACAGATACATGTCAATAAGGAGCTGGTAGGGGTTAGACCTCTTGCTCAACGATGCAGACATTACCACAACACGATTCTGCCCCCCCCCCCCCCCCCCCCCCCCCCCCCCCCAAAAACACCCCCCCCCCCCCCCCCCCCCCCCACCCCCCCCGGCCCCCCCCTCCCCCCCCCCCCC
>OOFB01008014.1:0-19617 GCA_900323305.1 Trachyrincus murrayi | reverse complement strand
CCCCCAACCCATTCCCCCCCCCCCCCCCCCCCCCTACATACTTAAAATATATCTCCAACTTCGTTAGCCACTATAATAACTCTGAAGAATAACTGGATGCTGTTTATATTTTTGGCTGAACATTGAAGTGCTACCAGATCCGAATCTAAACGCTTACCATGCGGATAAGCTACGCAGGACGCACAGCCCTTCGAGAAAGCCGCCGCCAGCATCAGGCCCAGGAAGTCCGACGCTCCCTTCTCCGAGTTGCTGTTGGGGGAGGAGTAGCGACTCTCTGCGAGGCGCTTCTTCAGCGTCTCGTAGATGAGGAAACAGATCATGGTTTCCGAGATGCCAGCGTAAGAGGCGGTGAGGCCACGGTAGAAACCCCTGATGCCTTCTGTTTTGTAAACGTAGCGGGCACACTGCAGTGCGTTCATCTTCTTCTCCCCCCTGGCCCTGCAAGGTACACAATGTATCCAAATTGATCATTAGCCTCTTTGTGCTCTTAGTGCTATTGACTATTTCAGTCATGTTTTTTTAGCAGACACTTTCATCCAAAGCGACTTACAGTGAATAAAGGGTTTGGCATTTTGCTCAAGGATGTCTACAGCTAGACTGCGGACATTGGGGATCGAACCCAGTACCTTTCGGCTGGGAGCCACTACACCATCCTGTCCCCTTCCATTACGTGTTTGTATGCATGTATAAAATTATATTCTTCCATTTTGTCACACTAGTGCCCACTATTCTTTAGGGCAGGCATTTTGTTATTAAAATAAGGCTCAGTTGATACTGCCCAGTTCCCTGTACTCTGTATTGTAAATATAAGGTCTTCTCGCAGCAGCACAGGGTATTTATGGACAGTGGTCACATGCTCAGCCTCCCACACGGTGTAAACCAAGGACAGTCTCATGAGAACGGGATTACATTACTAGAGGGCAGCGCTGCCACAACATTAAAAAGATCCCTAAAATAACCGCCGTCATTTAAATCCAAAACGCTAAGCGGCACCCTGGAACATGTCTACGCTCTAAAAACCTAATCAAGTATGTACTAACTTTTTCTCCAGCTGCATCCTCGTCTTGACCATCCAGACAGGGTTCATCATAGAGTTGGTCACAAAGGCTGTGTACAAAAGTGAAAAGATACAGTTCTTATGAATAAAGCACTACACATGCAAACGTGTACTCGAGTAAACCAAACCGTTACAAAAATATTGTATCTTATAAATCTCATAAATACATTTCATATTATGTTGATATGTATTTTGGTAAAGTTTTTAAGCAGGATATATAATTAAACAGTCCAAAATAAAGCCTTCGCTGTTGCATATTGTTGTTTGTTTGCCAACGTTTAGTGGCTGTCCCGGGTAGGCAGAGTTCCCCCACGTTTTACAATACGTTTTACAATACAGCGCTACTGTGGTGGTGTATTCAAATAATCACACATCTCAATAGCAGTTTATGTAGTTTGAAAGTCATTTTTTTTTAAAGTTTGAATATCAACAGATATTTACACTCTGAATTACAGCGATCTGATGCGGGGAACTAAAGACACCAGTATGAGTCCCAGTGTGTCTAGCGGTGTATACCCGGTGTATGCCCGTGTCTAGTGGTGTATACCTGGTGTATACCTGTGTCTAGCGGTGTATACCTGTGTCTTACAGAGTAAGACTATGTATAGTCTCATGACTAATATATATATATATATATATAGTATATATAGTCATTTTCCAGAGAAAGCACAGATATTAACGCTGAATTAGGCCCTGATTATTTTGACGTTTCAGTTTTAAATAAGTGCTGTGGTTTCTGGGAGAAGTGATTTGCATTACCTGCAAAACCAGCCGCGCTCATGTGTACAGGTCCACTGTTGGGTGCAAACACGCCATTCAACACCTCTTTTGATTTTGAGTACGCAGCAAAGTAAATGGCTCTGGAATATAAAAAAAGAAAGTTAGATATTAGATAACGGTTAACTTTTATATGAACACTGATACATGAAGTAATATGAACTGTCAGTGGCATCCCTGATGCTATTAAAAGACAACTCTAATGAGAGTGTAAGATTGCATCACTTTGATTGAAAAATCACATACACACTGCTGCATGCATGTGTGCGTGTATGTGTCTGTGTGTGTGTGTGTGTGACACAGAGTGTACTGGGAACAGACTGTTCAATAAGCTTAGCATGCTCACTATCTCCACGGTGCTTCTGGAACAGCCCACCACACTAGCCAGAATAGGCTGAATAAGCACCAGAGAGAGATCTGCATGGTGTTATGTGGAAGTTGGGCAGGATCGGGAACTTACTAAAAGCTATTCATTAATCAATGTAATGCATTCCCGTTTCTAATTCAACCTGGCAATATTAGTTATATAAAATCTGGTGATATTGCCACATTGCTTTACGGCTGTTAATCATTATAGCCACGTTAAAGTATGTCATTAACGTTTGTCTACAGGGATCCATCAGCGTATGGTTATATCACTGTTGTATAACATTATATCCATGGTCCGAGTAGAGACGCAACCAATGAGGTAATGTAACTATTGGCAGTTGTTAATACTTTGTAAACAATCCACGGGTGAGCATTTATCAGAGATGGCCACCAAACCTTTATTAAAATGAATGCATACATAACAACATACTGGGTTTCCAGTACGTGACTTGTCAGTAAAAACAACCACATAAGAAAAGTGTGTTTTGATATTGCATTAAGACAGGACAACATGCTGTTTTAGAGCATGTTGCCGATAGCAAACCAAACGTGCTGTTTTTTTATGATCAGAATACAGATGAATGTGCTTATGTTCTCTCTTAGTAAAACATCCCCAATGACATGTAAATGCATCCGCAGTTAGCACTGTACCTTGAGGGGGCCACACCCACTAGGTTCGGCCCCAGGCCCCGAAACAGCGACCGTGGACCCTCTTTTTCGAGAATTGACCTGATGTGAGAGAAAGTAAGAAGAGTTTAAAACATTGCTATGAAGTGCATAGTGATTAATTGGTAAACTGGTTGTCCTTGTATATACACAAACACCCTCCAAAACATCCGGTGATACAAGCTGAAGTCATTTGACTTCCTTGAGGGAGATTAACCCTATAGTCCCCGTTCCCCCAGGTGGCTTTACATTAACATAAAACTTGGTCATGACTCTGATGTGATGCAGGGTGAACCGTGGTCTCCTGTGACCACCTGACCGGCCCCGTGGCAGACATTACCACATTTTTCTTCATTGTAGGCAAAGTGACCTTTACGCTCCAGAAATACAAATAGACCTGTCGTAACCCGGTGAAAGGTGAAAGTTAGACTGTAATAAAACTGAATCACATCACCCATTCAAACAAATGGGTGACAGAAGAGTGACTTGGCCTTCTGTACAATCTCTTTCAATGTGTTTATCTAAAATCCACCCCTTTGCTGGATGGTGGCTGACACCCGTGTTGGGTTATTCCAAAACTATACTAGTTCTTTCTAGTTGGTTTCCCACCGTTGGCTTTTTCTATACACATACTTTCCAAAACAAGTTCCTAGAGAAACTAACGGCTTAACGATCGCTTAGCGATCGCTTGACTACCTTCCTAGGTTTCAATGGTGTTTGTGGTACCGAAAGCACATTGAACTATTCATGAACAAAGGACCAAAACCCTAATGATTTAAATGCAACCATCCCTCTATCACTGGAGATAGAAACTTTGTGGACCAACTTGGCTAAATCTTACATGAAGTAGAATTCCCTTGCTCAGATACTACACGTTATATACGATTAATAACCAATTAAAATACTACATATGTTTCATACTTTGGATGACATAATAAGGTACTGATGATGAGCTATTTATAGTAGTCTATTGATAGATTATGTAGACCGAAACAACCGTTACAACCTACACTACAAAATATACATGCAAATGTTTGCCTTCAGACATCTTTAAAATGAACTAAAACCTGTACAGCAGACACACAAGCCTAAATCCAACTAAACCGGTTCCCAACAGTCTTTTACTGTGTAACAACACTCAAGCAAGTTCCAATTCTCCCACACACACACATGCTAACACTCAAGTGCGCACGCACACACACTCAACCAGATCCGAGCAGGATAGCATGCACTCAACTTTTATGTAAAACAGGATTAGTGCTACCGAAATCATGATGGGGACATGAATCACAAAACAAAATGCAGACGAGTCAGACAGCCACCATAAAACACAACATATCCGGACACCACCACCACATCTGGAAAGAAACTAAACAAAATTTCCAGGGCAACACACAAATTAGCACCTTTCAATGTCCTAGAACACACAGTGTGTGTGTGACACAGCCAACGGTTAATAACTAGGCTGCTCCTAGCAGCTCTGTCAAAACAACTAGGTGCAGCAGCTGGGAGGAGGAGAAGAAAATACACGACTCCTCGGTCCCCTAGTGGAAAAATACACAGCAACACCTTAAAGTAAGGTGTGAACACTGTGTGCTATCTATAAGGCCCTTTTAACAAGACTACAACGGGAACGTACCGCAAGACCTGCAGGAGTCCCGGTGTGACCGTCCCAGGCCGGATCACCCCGGTGCCGCTGAGCGTGCCCAACTGCACCTGGAAAACGGGGCGCAGGGCCAGACCCGAGGACTGCAGACGCGTCTTAAGCACCTCCAGGGGACAGGTCACGATGGCTCCTACGGTACCACTACATCTAGATGGAGACAGAAAAAAAAAGAATCATAAGGATGAGGACTCTGTGGAAATACGAATACGCCATGATTGCTTTTGCGCAAACGATAGACGCAGACGGGCTGATCAACAAGTGCTGATAGTTGAAAATCATAGATAAAGTTAACTAGCTCGAACCGGTTTCATCCCTCAATAAGTGGAGGCATGCCACATCAGTTGAACTACATAATCATAAAACATAGCCGTGTGGTTATTGTTGAATTACATAATCACAAAACATGGCAGGGTGGTTATTGTTGAATTACATAATCACAAAACATGGCAGGGTGGTTATTGGTGATAGTAGATGGGTTCACACCATGACAACAAAGACCTACTGAGCAATTCGCCCTACTATCTCAACCAATCCAAGGGGGAAAAACTATCTCACATTTTAATTCTTTGTGAAGGGAATAGAAGAGAAGAACATCGGTTATTTACACTCTTTAGAAGAGAAAATAACTGATGTTCGTCAAACACGTAATTACTGGGTCACATTCTGATGCCAACAGACTACTGAGTCACATTCTGATGCCAACAGACTACTTTCTAATGTTTTATCGGATATTTCCCTTATAAAAAACATACTCATACTTTAGTTGATACGCTGCAAAACAAACTTTTAAATCTGATGTATTCATGGTTGTTTACACCATGGCAGCGCAGCTCTCCAGACACGGCAGCACATCCATGGATATTTAAAAGTTTGTTTGGCAGCGCATCAACAAAGTGGACAGAGGACACATGCGTCAGTACTTGGACAAGTTCAGCTATCTAACAATCAATATGACATTGGAAAGTAGTCTGTTTCACAATGGGATGGGGGTAATACAGCTGAATACTATCAATGCACACATAATAAAATGTTGGTGCCTGATAGACATCAACAAAGTTGATGCCTATTCAAAATACTGTCATATATATATAGGTAGTAGATCTTAATTTTATGCAGGTCTTATTCAACAGCAATACTAAATACAATCAGTTCTATATAGAGCTAGTATTTAGATTTTGTATTATGCAACAGCAATACAAAAATACTGTCAGTTGCATATAGAGCTAGTAATTATGTGCATTGGTGTGTTTTAGCTGCATTTAGCTGTTATTGATTAGCATTTGGTTCTCTGGTGCTTGTGCAGGCAATGCCAGGCGTGCCAGCCCATGACTTCAGCATGAGCACACAATGTGGAATTAATGCAACAAAAAAAAACGTTTCCTGCACGTTTCCCTTTAACAACATGTTTAGCTCGTGAATAGTAGCAACAAAAAGAATAACTGAGATTAATTTCCAACAGTGTTACCTTACGTGTTCTAATAAAAATAATTTTATATAGCCAATATATGGTGCGTTACATCAGTGTGGGCCGCGTGTTTAAACGCTCTCGCGAGCATTGATGCAACACATGTCTCGAGTGCAATCTTATGTAACACCAAGGGCATCTTACTAAGGTCGGTCTCATGGCTGCGGAACTCCCACTACTGTGGCCAAAGCCGCCTGAAGGGCAATACGAATATACTGTTTGTAATGCACTGCATTGCAAACCCCCCCCCCCAGGTACAGCACAACAGTTAGCTTCATATAACTAGCATGAGTATGCCAGTACACAACATACCATCTTTACAGTATGTGTGTTGCCCGAGATGTGACGTGGTCAGTGAAACGAAACACTCGCCGGTACATTTTTAGAGATACGAATACACACGTTCTAATGAACCAGGTAACATGAGCCGTGTGGCTGGTTTGATTAAACGTGTACATGGTCAGCTGGAAACAACGTTACAAGTAGCATAATAGGATAGGAATGACTTAAATGGACGGGAATTAGACAGGACCATCCCAGGACGTAGATAGCTACCGTCGCTAGCAACGTGCGGTGAGGAAGCTAGCTGGCGGTAGCTAGCAGGCGGTAGCTAAGCTCTTTCTTTATTAAGTCATTTATATAGTAGTGCACGTTGTGACGCTTACTTGACACAAACATTATGTACAACGCGGACGAATACGACTTGATTACCGTAAGCACAGCGAATAAGTACAAAACACTTCAACGTATCAACATGTAAAAGTGGCGAAGTAGTTTTCTTTTGAATCGCGATTCAAAGGAAAACACGTTTAAAAGCCTTCCACTTACCCCCCAGCGAAGAGATGTAATAACGTGTCTTTCTGTGCCATCTTTTTCCCTTCAGATAGCCACCATACTCCTCTTTGTGTTTCTGGAAAATTTAAATAAAAATAGCAGGGAAGAAACACTCGGATGGGGTGATTCTAGCGAGCTCGTCCTTCCAGCCGGCTTTCTGGTAGCGGCGGCCGACCCGGCTGACCTAAAGACTGGCAATGACGTCAGGGGGCCGGTCGGGGGTGTTGGCCGTGACGTAGGACCGGTGTTGGGTAATCGTCATCAACAAAACACCCCAAAAGGGGAAACGTTTAGAATTGATCTAGAGATTGGTTTAGTTTAGTTCTGTTAATGTTTAGTTAGGTAGAACATTTAATAAAAAGACCTAAACCTCTTAAAATTGTCAAAATGTCAAATACAAATGTCACCCACAAAGAGGGTTGGGATATATAAAAGTGTTTAGAATGCTAAATGCAAACCTATGATCAATAGATTAGTATTTGTTTAATCCATTAACTTAATTCTTTTTTATTTTTTATCCATTTGGCTCGGATTCTTTATGGTATAAAAAACATTTCATTGCATCGATAAAGGGACTGATATTCCACAAAACAACATCATAGTAATTACAGGACACTGTGACTGTTCTCTTTGGAATCCAACCATATAACGGAGATCCGCCAGCCAATAGAAGCCGCAGGTGTGTGAGGTGGTATACATGCCGTTTATGTTCTCACGATAACGTGTTATGCACTTAGATATTTGAGTCATGATAATGACTTTACAACAACACGTCGGGAAAACAGCCTGCCCATGAACATGACTACGGGTTACGACTACTAAGTTACATAGTCCAACTCTTCTATTGGCATTTGACAGCGTATGTTACAGTTTCAATTTCAAAGTGACTACACTACATCATCATAAGTCATATCGACTAGCCTCGAGAACAAAATAGGGCCCTCGCTCCCCCTGGTGGCCGAGTAGAGGTACGGCACGCTGTTAACCTTAAAATAAACGGTTAAAAAAAAGTTCCCATTTTAATTTGGTAATTGACCTGTTTGAGTCTTTCCATTAAAAAAACACAGCAAACAGTTCCACGTTAAGAGATACCAATACACGAAGCTTGTGTAACTTAACTGGATAATGATAATTTAGAGTGTAGGCCTACGCAAAATTTAGCAATAAGGTGACAATGTGTAGTTGTTTTTGTGTTTAATTAAACCGTAGCGCGATTTTGGCAAGCCCAACTAGGTCTTATATTAATTGTTGACTTAATGACTATGATAATTAATTCTAGCCAGCACATTAATTGAACTTCAAAAGATGATAAAAGCATGTCAGCGACATTAAATCAGCATTAGCCTACTGTTTTCAGTGTAAATGGTTTAATACTAAATACTATTACCATTTTAATTAAGTTCAAATAATCTTAATTAAACTGTGCTGACTGCCTACCCCATAATACGTGTTAGTCAGTCAGTCTCTTCATTTTTACATTGTTTTGTAATGTTGACCAATTAGATCTCCAAGAAGGAGATCCTTGCCCGAATTGAAAAGATGCACCACATGCTGCAAGGACGTGTGTGTGTGTGTGTGTGTGTGTGGTCCTTGTTGAATCTATTAAATATCTTTATATATATATATAATCTTGAATCTGCCCCAGAGTCGTCCTTGTGTCTTGCCGCTGTCCAACTTTTAAAATATCTTGTTGAGATCTAATGACTGAAGGCCATAGCATATGATTCCTCTTTATTTTACCTGATAATTAGCTAATTATGCTAATTGCACAAATTGCCCAAGACGAAACTCTTAGCAACCAGGTTGAATTGCAAGACAAAGTAGTATTTGGGTGGAATAAAATCTTCAAAACTATAAAATACAATAAAAGAACTAGGGTCCTAGAAATGCGGTCCTGAAACTGCAGCCTCCTCTATTGCAGGAACATATATTGGAAACATTGCAGACACTTTTCTCTTCCCCATACTGGTCTTGACTCCTCCTTGAGCAGCAAGAAATAATGCTCAACGCCCGTCGCCACCCCCACCACGGCGTGGGTGCCGCACTGCCGCATGGCCCAGCTGATCTCCCGGACGTGCAGTAGCCCAGGCGGGCCCGGACGGAGTCCGTGCTCTGCGCCACCTGGTGCCGGTTTAACACCAGCTTGTCGTCGTCCTTGACGAAGATGTTGAGTGAGTAGTCCTCGTCGTTCCACGAGTGCTGCGCCTGGACGTCGGCGCCCGACGGTAGCAGGTCCAGCCGGCCTGGTTTGCTGTGGTTCAGAGCCCTCCCGCTACGGTGGCCAGCACTCACTCAATCACAACTGATTGGCCACCAACTCGCGGTCCAACCTCATCCCCCTCACGTTCTTCAACTCCCTTCACCTCTCAAATTAACATCCAATGTTAAACCTGCTTTTAGACCTCGCATAAATTTAACTCCGGGACGGAGTAAAATTTTCGTAGGGTATAGGATGAAATTTAACTCAGGTGATTGTTGCCATCAGTAGCTATCGGCCTGTAGGCCTACTAGATGTATCTAGGTAATTAAATTTTTTAATATGCAAGAGCAGTTTTAAGTAAATTATATCTCAGCACAATTCGGCTGTCTTACTCATCAACCTTGCTTGCTTCTTGCCCAATCTAAATAGAAGTATCTAAAAATATAATTTCACGAGTCATTATGAAATACAAAAAGCTTTCACATCTGTTCATCACAAAGGGCACAAGAAACAGTGTTAATTTGAAATAATCTTTACTAGGTTTTTTTTGCAAACAAATCTACATTTTAGGTATACAAATAAACTGAGCAGGTTCAAGCAAGAAGAGAGTGGTAAATACAAGTCCATATCCAGCACAACGCTAAAGAAAACAAGACATCTGCAGATTAAAAAAACGTACATTGGAAATGTCTGGCATGTAATTTGTTGGCAATTTGACCAATTGCTTGTCATTGATGCAGCATATCATGGATGGTCGCGCCTAAATATTATAATAATGCCTGAACCCTAAGCGGCTTTTGGGGGTTGTTAAAAAAGGCATCATGCCATTCGTGTTTTAACATGGCTCCAAAACCAATACTTCCTTTAAAAATCCCAACGAAAACAAACTGAGACAAAGTGACAGAAAGACAGACATATTTGAGAAATAATCTCTCGCAGGTGCATGCTACACACACAAGTCACAGTGACATAGAATCAAAGATTTCTGGTCATGACGCCCATGCCCCAGTCGGATGCCCTAATGGTAAACAAACAGGCACTTCCATATTGCAGAGAAACCTGATAGTGAAGAGTGCAAAGAGGAGAGAGAATCTGTGGTTCGGTGACCGCTGTGGAGCCTGAATGAAGTTTACTATAGCAGTGGTCGCCAAAGCTACACAATGGTGCAGGCCAAAGCGCTACTGTAGCCCATGTCAAGTGATCAACATCTCCTCTCTGAGTCGTGAGAGCAAAATGTATTAGTTTGTTTAAAAACGCACAATTTCTAAAAGCAAAAAAAATGAATTCACTTTTAATATCAATGAGGTGGTGTCCATGTAAGAGATGCATAAATGCTGCCACCTTGTGGCCAGACACTATAAGAGCGCATTACTCCCACCTCCAAATTGAAAGCTATGATTTCATTTCAACCTTTTACATCAGCTCATTTGCACACAAAATGTGTGACACATCCATTTTTAAAAACCTAAGGGGGAAATTCTTAAATCCTAAATTCCTAAGAGGTCTGGCGGTTACAGCAGAGGTACCAATGAGTCATCCCACGTCATCGAAACTGAAGGAGGTGCATTATTGACAGTGAGTGTGCACTGGCGTCCGGGAACCCAGCATGTGCATAGTGTGTATTCAGTGAGTCCTGATGTCCTACGTCAGAGTATACTCACGTGTGTTTAAGAAGACGTGTAGAGTAGAAAGTCCAACAGAAATGCAGGCCCCGTAATCTGAGCACTTGATGAAAAGCAGTGCTATTGACCGAGGTTTGATTTTTGTTGGGGGTGAGGACGAAAACAAGGCAAGGACGATTATAGAAAATCTGTAGTAATGCAGTAAAATAGATTGAAACCAAATGGGATCCCAGAGAGATGCAAGGAAGAGGAGGAGTGTGGGCGCATGTGTGCGATTGTGTGTGTGTGCTGTGATCGTCAACCATTGGTCATTGGTAGAGAAGGTAGTTTTTGAGGGACGCGGGGAGCGGTAAGCCCTGGATCTCACTCAGGCGATCCCTGCCTAGCGCCACCCTGACAGAGCACCTGCACAGGTCCATAAGAGGGAGAGGCTCCGCTGGAAGCAGACAGGAAGGAGGACATAGGTTAGATACAGTTACACCCTGACCCCGGCAAATTATATCATCATGGAACAGTTGGGTTGCTTATCAGATTCTGATAAGCAAGCTTTGAGTTAAAGTACAAGAAGGCCTCCACTCGTACTGGAAATATTCACAATCTAGCCTAGAGTTTTGCTTAATGGGGCACTCCACCAATTTAACACATTGAGGCTCCCATTAGAGTAGTGGGGATAAAGTTTAAATAATTTTATGCAACTTTCCAATATAATCTGTGTAATTAGATTTAGTTTACAATAGGTGCCACCAATGACATGTTTTGCATCACACAGGATGAGTATTTTGACTACAAACACACTAAAAACAGCAGCGCCATTTGCTGAGACTCTGCCCCTAAACAATGTGCAGCCGAGGCACTGCCTGCAAACAAACAGCAAACCAAACGAGGCAACAGGGCGAAGTGTACACTAGAGAGAAGAGTCTCCCACTAGAGAGAAGAGTCTCCCAATACAGCCACGGGTGTCCCTGGTGCACTCGCCGTGTTGGCTTTCTGTTCACCGTTAGTTCACAGGCAGTGCCTGGGCTGCAAAATGCTTTGCAAATGGCGCTGGCGTGTTATAATACTTTTATATATTGAAAAAACAGCTTGTAAAAATGTCATCTTTAATCTTCCTTCCTATGTCATTGGTAGCACCCATTATAATCTACATCTAATTACAGTTTATATGGGAAAGTTGCACAAAATTATTTAAAAACTTTCCCGCTACCCAAACTGGAGCCTCAATGTGTTAAATCAGTGCCCTTGTTCTAAATAGTCCATCTGGGGGGCCTGTAATTAAATGATATAGTAATTTAAGATACGGCATCATACCAAACAGCATCTGTATAATTCATTCAGACCACAAAACTCGGTATTTCGATGTTGATATTTTTACATTCAAAACACTAAAAGACAATATTGAATAATTGCCCAGCCCTAATTAGTTAGTACTAATTTGTAAACAAACAAGGCCAAACACTTGGATAGACTAGACAGAGCGCCTAGAACTGGTGTAGTACAACAGACATTAATAACATCGAACTGGAGTAGATCCTGAAATTAGTACCCCTGTGTACTGAATGGAGAATCAATTTTGAATCAAACCGAAAGACTCACACCCCTAATTTCCAGTAGTCTGGGCAAAAATCGGTAAAATTATGTCATTGCTAGTGAGACTCGTCAACCTACTTCATATAATCGTTGATTACGTGGCCTGAAGGACTCAAGTCTAGCTGGAAAGTACCACCGTTTTGCCCTGTAATAAACCGTTTGACTGATTCTGTGGTACAGTATTCATCTTATTCATCTTGCTTATCAATTGAAATCTGCTACTGCAGTGCCAAGTTTCTATGCCAGCAACGTCGATAAGTAGCCACTAGTTCATGTTCATTGACTTTGGCCATGTTCTAATGTACGCAACATTTTCACTTACGATCGAGCCCATTGATGTACCGGATCCTGATCTCACAGTGGCCCCACACGGCGCTCACCACAGGGTACAGCTTGCGCCCCTTGAGTCCACGGAAGGCAACCCCTAGGTACTGTCCGTCCACAACGTAGCCCAGAGTCCCCTCGTCCATGTCCAGGACAACAAGCAACGAGTCCGGGATGATGAAGGTGTCGTCGGGCTCCAGGAAGGCGGGGTAGGTCTTGCCCGGCCGGTTCTTGCCGTCGTGGTAGAGCTTGCTGCGGCACAGGTCCCAGCCCCAGGACTCAGTGTTGCTGCCCACCAGGGCCGTGTAGCCCACCGAGTGGAGGGGGGCCTCGCCCGTCGCCACCCCCACCACAGCATGGGTGCCGCGCTGTCGCATGGCCCAGCTGATCTCCCAGACGTGCAGTCCTCGTGTGTAGCCCACGCGGGCCCGAATGGCGTCTGTGCTCTGCGCCACCGGGTGCCGGTGGAACACCAGCTTGTTATCGTCCTTGACGAAGATGTTGAGCGAGCGGTCCTCGTCGTTCCACGAGTGCTGCGCCTGGACGTCGGGGCCCGACGGTGGCATGTCCAACAGCAGGTCCAGCCGGGATGGTTTGGTGTGGTTCAGGGCCTGGAGCTCCAGCTTCAGGGGGCTGAACGCTGGGTCCCGCATGTCGATGCTCTTGATGCCCCCGGGGACTTTCTGCCCCATGCTCCGAGTGGGTTCTGACTGCACCCCCTCCTCCTCCTCCTCCCCCTCCGCCACCTCCCCCTCCTCAGGTCAAAGGGGGGAGAGCAGATCAGCTGCAAACCCCGTCCTCCACTGTGCAGGTCCAAACCAGGACCAGTACGGGTGTCTCTAGGCAACAGCAGGTCAAGGTCAAGGCCAGGCGGGGACTGGAGGTCACCTGCAGAGATTTTGAAAAGAGAAGACAAAAATATTGGTTTCATCTTACCAAAAAGGCAACAACAGTTTGAAAACAAATACTTCCACTAAATCAGTTTGTACCAGGGGCTTATTTAATATACCTTGTGATGGCTGGAGTCATTACTGAAGTTTGCAAATTAGTCAGATCATGCTGCAGTAGGTACATGCTGCGATGAATGTTCATGTTAGCATTTCAGTTAGCTCAACCCTAAAGCAAATACTGATTAATTGATAACAACTGATAACAGTAGGGCTTTTAGATGGTCTTAGTAAGGCCAGCTTTAAACTCATGTGATCCTGGCCCTAAGACAGACAATGTAAATAGAATGCCCAAATGCACAGATACGTGATAATGAAGATGTTAGAAATTACTTGTTAACATACAGTATATTAGAAATACAAATGTTTTACCCTTCCGTTACTTAATATTGTATAGAACAGCCTTATAGCGACTATATTCCCCTTGTATATAAAATGCATCACAGGACTATGGGGCAATGACTCAATGAAAAACAAAGTAAGGTGTGATTAGCTGGTTGTCCCGAATGTCTCCTCTTGCTTTTGTTCCAGTTCTTCCAGCATTAAGCAGTCTTCTGGGAATTGTGGAGGCCTAACACGAGCTCAGACTAATTTGACACGGTTGAGGTGAAGGCTAGATAAAAATAATCTCCTGTCTCCATTTTCTTTTATCTTAATTTTAATAAATCAGCACAAGGCCAACTAATTTACGATAGACTGTCATTGATAAAACGACAAACAGAAAGTTAGGACTGGAAAATCAATTCTAGGTGAACTATGCTCTGAAATCAGTGGAGACAATTTCATAATATCAATACTAGGAATTAACTAGAGGCCTTGTCCTTAGATGTCCCAGCAGAGCACATGCCTGCATGCAAATTGTATTTATAGCGTGACAAAAAAACTAAGCAAAATAAAATCTACTGTAGACTAATGTAGACCTTTAGGAATATAACATACAAGATCCCAGGCTTCACTGCTACTTTACTGCACTCACAGACGCACTATACCGGTTGGACGCGTATAGTTCACTGTTCACAGTAATCCTGAATCTGGAAAAGAAAAGCATGCAATTTCCAAAAATAGGAAATAAAAGAGGGGAAAACTCCAGCCATTTGCTATTATATGGTTGTCTGGTCAGAGTGCAACAGGAAAAGCGGTAATAAAACGTCTGGCTTAAAAATATAAATTCGGCACTCTCTTGTTTGCCGACGGCAGTGTTCGCCACAGCTTTTGAATTTTTTTCCGTTTTTAAAGCAGACATGACTGAGGCCAGTAGAAACAACACAGCTGATGAGAACCTGGTGTGTCTTGCTCGACAGCCCTCATCTCACAATAATGCACTGTGGTGTTACACATCCACATCAAAGACCACGATTCCCACAGAACACTTGTTCAGTGGGACACTTGTCACAGCTGAAAAAAAGGTTCCCTGAATGCATGTGTGTGTGTGTGATTAGTACCCCACAAGTCATGCCAGGTAGTCATTGCAGATGTGACAAGCAACAACCCTGGATGAGGTCACCACATATTATATCTAGGCTGGCCATTGTGCGGCATGGAGAACCAGGCTGCAGAGAGGGCCACTCTAATTGAATTGTAGACAAGAGTTCATTGAGAAGTGTTTTGGCTCTTTATCTAATGCAAGTAAACAACCATTTAAATGGGTCATGTCCCTCCAGTGATGGCAAAACAGGAGAGAAAAAGCAAACAGCGGGTGGCCAGCAACTGAATGTAAACAATCTCCTTTTCAATGCCTGTCCGGCCTTCTGGAGGAGTGCAACATGTTAATTTAAGCACAGTTTGTGCCAAGCGGTCACCCTTAACTCCTCAATGTGGCAGAGAGCCACCTTGCACCCAAACAATACATGTAGTAACTCAAAACTAACAGGACTATCAAAAAACGGTCACACCATGTATAGGCCATTTACAACATTAGAAAACATAACGCGGCCATTAGAGTGGTGTTCTTAAAGTTTGTCATTAAGATGTGATTATGCTGGCGTCCTGTATGGGACTACTCTTTGGATTCTCGTGGCCGCTGTGTTTAAAACTCATTTGAATGCAAGAGGTGGGATTGCTTGGATTTGCAGAGCCAAGGAAACACTCGTCTCTTCTTTAAAATGACAATGTGGATCGGTCTCTCCGACGTTAATCCTCAGGCTGTTTTATGACCAGTTGAGTCCATAGAGCTCATGAAGTCTTAAAAGGAAGACACACTCAACAAAGTCATATATAACGCAGGAATGTGATTTGAATAAGGGGTTAGCCTCAGGGCAACATTATCACATTAGACAAGGTACATACATGTACGAATCGTCAACAGGCCAGGTGAGACCAGGTATTTGGCCAAAAAAAAAAAAAGACGTATGGACATGGACTACTGCATTAATGTCTCTTTAACGCAAGGCCTGTGTAGCACCTACACGCTAGCAGACATAAGCCGCATATCTTGTAGTATGTTGTAGTCGATCGTGTGGTGCGGGATCTGATCGGGTCAATGTGCGAACATTGGAAGCGCCTGCGCCAAGCATGTTCATGTCAGCCCATGTTGCTCCAATGTGTGTGTGAGACACGGTGTGTGTGTGTGTGTGTGTGTGTGTGTGTGTGAGAGAGAGAGACACGGTGTGTTTGGGCTTGTTTTGTACACAGGAAGCGAGGCGAATATTAGCACCGTGCCGCAGCAGCATTAACAGTATCGTGACAAGTCAACGATAGGAACAAAAACAACTTTACTATAAAACTACTTAAGAACATCGCAAGGTGAAAGCCTTTCGCGATGTTCTTCTGTCGGTCGTCGGTTCTCGTTCACAGTTGAAAAGGAGACAACACAAGACGGTGAAAGGAAGCAAAGTGCAAATAATTCACTCACCCTTACGACTCTTTAAACGGCGGGACACTTGTGGCGAACGAGGTACACGGCTTCGGATTCACGGGTTTTAACCTTACGCCATGGTGGTTTGGCTCATCACCGTGGCCCTACAGACTTACCTAATAATACCATTTTAGGTTGAACATGAATTGGGAGAAATTAATGATGGCTGCTCGACCGTCTCCCGCGTCACGTGGTAAAATACCTCCTCCCAGCTGCTGTGCTCGATTAGGTAGCCTCGTGAGACCACCCCAATCTCGCGAGTTCAGGTTCTGTTTCTCTATGATGTTCATTGGGAAACGCGTACGTGAATATCGGGATGGTCTCACGAGGCTATGGATTAGGGACCTCCCCACCGGGTGTCTCTTGGCCATATAAATCCTCTCATGTAAAATACAGGATATTTATAGTAGTAACAGCCTACTAGGCTGATACTACTAGAGGATCCTGAATTGTAGCTTTATCACGGTCGACCCAACACAATTTCCGGTATCTTACTTCCTATGAGCTGTGTACGCCAGATATCAGTCCCCGGAGCGAAAAGAATAAGAACATGACAAGAATAAAAACAACAACGACAATGAAAATACATATGTAGTTTTTTTGACGAATATTTGGCAAAGCAATGTCCAAAACATGTAACGGAAACGGATATCCCTCTATCGGAAGTCCCACCCTCTCTCATGCGCTAAACGCATGTAACTGAAAGTCCCGCCCTCTCTCTCTCGCCAATAACGCTAATTTGGAGCATCCCGTTCCAGCCGTTCCGTCGTGAGACGAGAACTCCTGGGAACGAGGTTAACTGCACTGACACGCACTAACGAGATGTGATGATTTCACATTGCCGATGTATTTTGGTTAGATTTATATTATGAGGTAGGTATTTGGATATTGCAGGTTTGCTGGTTGTTGTGTTGTAGACACGTATTGTAGACCTATATGCAGGCCTATGCCATATTTACAGGGCTGTGTATTTGTATCATAGACTGTATAGAATGTGTATTAAAGATCCAAATTGCTCATTATTTGAAATCCGTGTAGCTGTGTGTGTAACTGTCGGGCATGTTTTATAGAGCCTATAAAACAAAAGGTCTATAATAAAAGTAGGCCTATGATGTGGAAGCATGGAGAATGATTATTAAAATGATATTGGATATCTACTTGTTATCTGTCCATATATAGCCCTAATAAACAATTGCTTATTCCTTTGACAGGCCTTGCAAACAGTCACAGCTTCTGCATTTGTTTTCCAAAATGTTCTACTGGGTTCCTCTATTCTCGTTTGGTTCAAAACATAAACAAGAACGTGCACGTTATTGTTTATGTGTTCTTGTTTACGTTCTCGTTTAAAAAAATCATTAGATGTCCTCAAAGTTCATGAACAAATATCTATGTTTGACGCAATTGCGTGGAATTCGAAAGTTTGTTAAACTAGTACGCCTGTGTATATTAAAACAATAGGCCTACACACGTGGAATGCGCAAATATCATCACAAATATGTGATCAATAATGTCTCTATCCCCATCGGTCAAGGAAACGGCATGTTTGACAGTATAACAACAACTGACTGATGTAGGTCTAATTAAAACAATAATCTCATATGTTCTGTATTTAGCTTATATCAATAATACAACAGTATTATTTAGGCTAATAGGCCCACTTGATGTGGGCTAAATATCCCTATTTCCCTCGTCGGCATTTTATGTTCAAGACCGGACGTTTAAACGACCTTATGGGGTCAGGTGTCTGAAGGTAATATGGCTCATTTTACACCCTTGGCGGGAACATAGCTTGGCGTCTTGAATTACCTGCCCTCAGCTCCGGTCTCACTGTAAAATCCCATTTTGCCATGCGGCGATGCAATGTGCTGAGCTCGGTGTTACCGCGGGGCCACTCACTCTACTGCTATACACAGACATGCTTACTGCCTGCCTTTTAGAAAACATCCTTTCAGCAGGATCGATAGTACGTCCCACTCTCTGTTCTGCCTTTATTGAGTGGAACATGTGACAGCATCCCCTAGTCAAGTCAAAGCAATGCTCTCTCTCTCTCTCTCTCTCTCTCTCTCTCTCTCTCTCTCTCTCTCTCTCTCTCTCACACACACACACACACACACACACACACACACACACACACACACACACACACACACACACACACAGAGTCAAGGTGAATGATAGCATGCTGCGTCAGGTAGGCCTGCTCAGCTCCACCGCTTGTCTGGGGGTGCAGTTCCAAAGCACGGCCAATAGGGGGAGCATGCGGCTGCCCTCACGCAGCATGCCGCTTCTTCATTGAGACGATTAGCAGATGGCGCTCATCCTCAATGTGCTGGCCTCCGCTGAAGATTTTGTCATGGTCCATGGATACGTCGTTTTTCTTCCTTTTTAATAGGCTCTATACGTTGAATAATGTAGGTCTATTTTACATTTATTTTGGAGTATAATCATAGCATAGAAAAAAAGAAACAATGCACAATGCAGCGTAGTAAAGCAATTATAGAAAAACATAGTGCGGGGAAGAGAAAGATCCATTCATAACCTTGTCAGCACAGTGTTTAGTGTTTATTATTACAATGATAACATTATTGAGAATGCGATCTACACCTGATACAACACGCCAACATATATATTTGTTGTACTTAATACGCTGTTTTGCCCACCTCTGTGATGGTGAAGAAGACACAGATAGCTATAGATGTGCACCTCTCAGCAAAGCACACCACCAAGTGTGCATTTATGACTTTGGGTATTCTAGCTGATCCGTATACTGCTGCTGCTGGTGTGTGTGTGTGTGTGTGTGTGTGTGTGTGTGTGTGTGTGTGTGCATGCATGTGTGTATGAGCATGTGTGTGTGTGTGTGTGCGGGCGTGTATGTGTCCCTGGCCAAAAGACCGGAAAAGTGTGGCGAGGTGCATCATTTAAGTGAAGTGCACCACTGCAGGACGGGGGGAGTTGGGGGAGGATAGAGCGGGTGGTGCAGTGCAAGTGTCCCCCCCCCCTTCTATTCCCTCTCCTGCACCCCCACCTCAGCAGCACAGATCGCTGCTCGTTTGTCAAGTTTCCTGCAGACTTGAATGGTGCATTGCTGCTAAAGCACAGAGAGAGGCCTTCAGCGTTGCAACAGCAGTGTGTGTGTGTGTGTGTGTGTGTGTGTGTGTGTATGTGATGCAGTCTCCTTGCGTATGCTGCAGATAGAGAGGGTCTTCTGTTTAAGGGTAAAGACACCACATGGTGTCAGGGGGCTACCGT
>OOFB01008011.1:8389-18815 GCA_900323305.1 Trachyrincus murrayi | reverse complement strand
CACAAGTGTTTTGACTTCAAATTGAAAATGGTTGTGAGATTGCAATGCAAAGAGATGTTTTCGTTGTCTAAACCGGTCTAAACGGTCGTTCCCGTAGACCAGGGGTCCTCAAACTCCGGTCCGGACCGAACCACAACTGTCTCCGGACTCTGAGCAAATTATACTTTTCATGTATTTTCTGCGAGACATCGCCGTGACGCAACGCGTCAAAATTCTCCGTATGTAAAAGTAAATCTCCGCTTCCTCCACTGCAAGCAGCGCTCCGCTTGTCCGACTGCTCCACTGTCTGTGATAGGACGTGTACTCTGCTTTGGTCCGATCACATTCAGCGTACCGTCATCTCCATGACAACTTTATTTACACAATTGAATTTATAGCTGTGAATCTGCGCTGTAAGCTGGGACTCCTGCAAAGGATGCAACGAAAAGTAAACCCCCCCCGTCGGCTGGTTCGCAACGGTGCTGTCAATACCACCCCCAGATGCCAGTGGATAGACTTGTAATGGCTTGTAATGACAATCAGCCTCGCACCAAGGTGGTAAAAAAGGGGCGTGTCATACTCACAGCGTCAGAGCGAAACTGCCAGGGGATGGCGTGGTACACCATGCGCGTGATGCCTGCCTGGTGGCACCGCTGGGCCAGCACCTCTCCCACAGCCTGGGAGGCCGCCACGCACCGGGTGGAGGCCAGCTCCCGCTTCAGCGCCCACTCTTTGGTAGAGCAGGAGAGCACCGGCGTGGGAGAGTCCCAGGAGAACACTTCGGCTGTCACATGGTATTGGGAGCGAGTGAACACCAACCTAAGGAGACGATCCAACATGACAGAGAGAGAACAATGACAGCGCGTTTAAAATGGGTACTGCAGTCCAAATTCACAATATTGGAGAGAGTTGTCTTCGCCCACCCGGCCCCTCCTCCCCAAACTCGAAGCTCACGCGTGTTGCCAGGTTGAGGACACTGAGCGAACACGAGCACAAGACAAGCCGAGCGCAACATTATATGAGACGAGCGCAAGATTAAGACTCCAAGATTTACCCGTGTTTTAGTACGGCTGTGGACATGGAGCATGGCTGCTATGCTGTGTTTGTGTGCCAATTTGTTTCATATCTGGCAACCCGGGGAACTCTGAGAATAGTTAACACACAGACCAAAACAAAAACAGACGTTCTGGACCGGAATGGAAATTTCAAAGGAGAAAATACTGGCTGTAGCATTGTTGTCAGAGAAGCCACTTAGCATGTTTCCTTAATCTCTGATGACTGATCATGGTCATTTTATGATTTAGTACAGTCATTTTTTGAATATAGCACCTTTATGTAGGCTTTTAAATAGATATTTAATGTTACTTAATGTTGGACGTCTACTCTTTCTTCTGGTATTCTGGTTAGTTATAGTTAAATGTTGTTAGGGGGAATGTCTAGGAGGCAATATTGATGAATATAGTACACGCCCTCACACACCTGTGGTAAAACTCTCTATGGGGCCAGGTCGTCTTCCAGCCCCGGTCTTTCACTCCCAGGGCCATCTGCTCGAGGTTGCGTGGGTTCCTGTTGACAAACGTTGGACTTACGGCTTCATTGCCATCGGCCACTGGCTTGGGCTGTGAGGCTGCCTGGCTAAAACACCGAGCTGAAGGGGAAAGCCATCAGTAGAGGTAAAACAGCCGAGAAGACATCACATTGAAACAGTTGGCTATAACATAGCGCTGTATAGAACTGACACGCAAAATGAAAGCTTCTGTCAGTTCTATACAGCTAGTTATAACACAGCTTAGTGTCTGTCGGGTATACGATCACTATCTTACGGCACATTATGTATAACCGACTTCATCCTTAATGACATGTAAACAAAGCATGCCGCCTTGGGCTGTCCGTAATATATTGAATATATTATATATGATAACGCTTCGAAATCATTGCACGAGAAAAATAAATAAATAAACTATGAAAGATGGTATTACCAAATAATAGAGATTCGGTCCCAGCACCAGTTGTCCGGCAGCGTTGCACTTGACCTAATAGCAGTCGTACATTTCGACTTATGTCACGCAAAACCGCCATGATCTCTCTCTGCCAAGGTCCTTTGCCCTCACATATATCATAAATTCTTACAGAAATGAATGTATTCAATACAGTTCCAGCGAGGCAGTCCACAATATAAAAGTAAATGCACTACATTAAAGACATCACTATCTGCACGCAGAGCGCCATCTTTGACATTCGCTCCACATCCGTTTCGTTGAGGCGATGCAACTCAACAAGAACACGAAGGGAACTAATGCCAGCGATTATTAGTTCCGTTTACACGTTACTAATCAGCCATGGCTTCCATACCCGCACCAGACTAGAAACATGAATGACATTGTAAATTGCCAGACAATTACGCTATTTGCAAAACCCAGTTTAATGAAAATAATCCAGCCGACAAGTGTGAGGCAAATTACTGAATAAATTATTAAACTGTTGATTTCTGTTTAGCACATTGATTCATGTTTAGCTAGCTAAATATAGGAACATTAACATAAAACGCAAATTAAGAAGCAAGAAACACATTTATTTTTTAATTTGACAATTATTAATGGTAGTGCATTCATCAATACTAGTTTTGATCAAAACCATTGCAGCGTGGTATCGCCTTCTCAGATGTCATGGATTCACAGGCACTCAATTCAAATATATAAGGCACCACAAAAACAATTTATATTGACTGATGCCTTAGGATAGGTTCTTTCAGAAGACATTACAGTTGAAGCATCCACAACTAACATTACATCTTTGGCATATGAAAACAATGCTAATATTTTTGTAGATTATTAAATAATCTACCAAATATATTTTAAATTACCTTCAACTGTTCAAAAATAGTGTCCCTTTCCAAAGTCCATGTCTACAATCATCACAAAGATGTCTAGCTATCATTTCCTGAGTAAGTGAACCAGTGAAAAAAGATAAGACAATGCTATTTAAAAGTTTGAGTAGCCAAAACTGACTGGGATACAGAATGTAATTTTCTAGTAGTAAAATCATTTGTTTCATAATGACATTGTGCTCCCACTGATATCAAATAACAGTCTAAGCCACACTTAAGTAATTTCTTTAGACCAAATTGCAGATAAACATTAAAATAGAGAAAATCATTATGGCAAAGAAGCTGAACCAAGCAGAAATGTGTCAGGCTGCTTCATGTGCATACTACATTACACTGATTAACACTCATTTGGCGATCATAATTGCACAATAATTTGACTATCACATGGGAGCTGAGGAGTTGATCAGAGAAGTGAAGCAGAAAGGGCTGAGCTTGTAACCCATGCCGCTGTAGAATTTGTTCTGGAACTCCACCCTGAAATGAAAGAAAACATTCATTATTAACTGCAAAACTTCACACGGTCCTTAGGGCCCACTCAAACTCTCTATGCTTTGAGAGGCCTGGAAACATTGAGGAATTAGCCAAGGCTTCTTTTAGTATGGTTAGCCATAACCAAGCATTTAACGACAGAAAAGTAATTTTATAGTGAGTGTCTAGGGGACATGTTGACTGCTTTTTATTGCGTTTGTATTCCATTCACATCTTCAATCCATGACTGAAATGCAGCATGCCCTTGTATGGCTGGTTAGTGTGACATTCAGTGAGTGTTATTCTCACCAGTGCAGACGGAGTGCGTGCAGGAAGGCCGACAGGCCCTCCATAACCAGTAGGATGGAGACTGTCAGTACGGCGAAGAAGAGGAACACCACAAATAGGACCACAGATCCCGTGTAGCCCTGCCATTTCACCCCAATGCGCATCACCATTACCCACAGGACCTCCGACAGCTCTGCAGGGACAAGTCACAAACACTGATTCGTCAAGCATGGCCAACATCGCCATTGTACAGCACGATGGCGGTACTCGAGTTCAGCAATGAGCAATTGTCTGAAAAGGATTTATTTTCAGAATGACTGAGGAAGTTGACCATGAGAGTACACGAGTCACATGAGTATGACGATGTGTGCGTGTGTGTGTACACATGCGTGCCACACTGACGTGAATGCGCCAGGCTGAGGGCCCAGAGTCGGAGGTAGGAGGCGGTGTTGGAGATGCAGCCCAGGCAGTACTCTATGGTGTGAATGGCCTGATGCATGAACACATCTGCAGCATCAAACGGCTGCAACAGTATTGAGGGAAACAATGAGAGATATAGTGAGATACAGAGATATAGCGATAGAGATGTATATATGTTTGTTCTTTTTATAGAATAGCAGGAGGTCAACACATATAGGTGACGTGCAAGCCGGAGGTTACTACAATATCCCCCTTACCTCTTCCTCCTCCTCCTCCCCCTGTCTGGTGTTGATGGAACCGTTCTCCATCAACGGACGCCTTTCATCGCCCTGACACCGTGAAAGAGGAATGCTCAAATCAGTACCCCAACGCATAACTAATCGAGGCCGTGAGACGTATAGAGGTATGGGGGGGGGAAACACACCGAGACGCGGCCTCTTCTCTTGTACTTGATGTACTCATAGGTGGGCTTCCCCAGCAGCAGCACCGGCACCGAACACAGCGCTAGGGCCACCAGGACATACTGAACCACCATCTGCACAGAAACGGAGAGGACACTCAACACACACACACACACACACACACACACACACACACACACACACACACACACACACACACACACACACACACACACACACCTACCTGTCCGTGGAAGAGGGGTTGGTTTTCTGAATTCTCGGTGAAGAGGAACATGTCTATGAAGTGAATGAGAATGCTGGGGGCCTTCTTGGACTGGTCCGGCGTGAAGACGATCCACTTGTAGATCACCATGAAGACCAGGTAGCCGAACAGACACAGCATGAAGAAGAGCTCCGGGAGGAGCACCAGGAAGATGCTGCTCACCTGTCCCCGGCTCCTGATAACACACGTGAAGGGAGGAGGTGGGGCCGGAATAATGGTGGCGTGAGCTTCTGCATTCGGTTGGTCTAGGGATTGTCGTCAAAAGGGCCACTCACTTGTAGTTGAAGAAGGACAGGCAGACTCCGAAAGACATGTGGATGATTCCGACAATGACGGACATCTTCATCTTGTAGGAGTTGAGAAACGTTAGCTTGTTGTTGGCCATGCCCCAAACCTAACGGTGACAACAACAACAGCAACAGGCGTCACAGAGAAGGTCAATGTGGAAGGTATAAAACAAAAGGACAGGTCATGGCAAAAGCATGAAATAAGAGGGGTCCAGAGGATCCAGACGAGAGAACGGTACCGGGTCAATTCCAAAAGGGTAGGGGTTTGTGAAGACCCCGGGCACCACGGGATCCATGGAGAGGAAGGGGTTCTCCGCCAGGAACGATGAACTGAGAGGGGCCAAAGAAAGCAAAATGTGTAGGCCTATTATATGTGTTATCCAAAACATTCTTTATGGCATAAATGAGAAAATGTTGGATTTTTGAGAATTCTGACAGTACATGTCTAGCTAATTTGTGGCAATGTGGCAACGCACAAAAATAAGAGGAAACTATGGTATAATTTGAAAATATAAAAAGTGCTCACTTCCATTTGTTGTCCCTGAACATGGGCTCTACGTGCCACCCCGAGTTGAAGGGACTGATGCCCCTGCTGAAGCACTCATTGTAGATGGTACCCGTGTAAATGGAGAAGAGCCCCATCAGCAGGATCAGATACCTACCCCCAAACATCATTCTTAAGATCTACGCAAAACACACATTTTAGTTTGAGTTAGTCTTACTGTGCAGTCCGAGTTGCACAAATGACTTGAGCTACATAATAAAAAATAATAATAATAAAAAAAACAACTAAATGACCTTTGTACTCTAAACTGTTGGTGGTGGAGGTTTCTACCAAAATGGTATCTAAATGCAAACTTTTGAGTTACTTTGGAATCATTACTCCTTCAGACAAAAATGCATTTATGGAGGGAAATTCGGGACGCATGTGAAGATATGAGTAATTTACATTTCACAGTTTAAATGAAAACCACACGGGATTGTCAAAAACGGTTCTTCACATACCAAAGGAGGAGAGCAGCTGTTTTGCGTGTCATTTGCATCTGTGCTGCATTTAAAGCGGCGTTAACTGATTCCCAGAATGCTAGAGGGCACGGGACAGCCCATACGCAAATGGTCATGGAACCATACAATATGGTGGGAGAGTTACAGGACTAAGGATTAGTCAAGAACAGTCAACAAACAAACACTAAACGTAGTAAACAAACACTAAACATAGTAAACAAACACTAAACGTGGTGAACAAACAGTAAAACAGCATCAGACAGCATCAGGCCAGCTGGAGACTCGTTGCTGTGCTAGTAGGACACCGGGGGGGAATGACACACCATCTGGTAGTAATCATGGTGCCCACGAGGTTTTGTACCAGTACCTCATTGCTGCTGTTCTTGAGCTTGGGGTCCTTCTCCTCCAGGACCAGGTAGAGAGCCAACAGGGCCATGAGTAAACCGTGGCCCATGTCCCCGAACATCACCGCAAACAGGAAGGGGAAGGTTATGATGGTGTAGAGCGCTGCAGAACGAGACGGACACGTGGGGCCCATTAACACACAAGGCTGCAACAGGCTTTTGACGGTTCCAATTAGCTACTTCTGTAATGCGTACAACACGTTTTGTGATACGGGTTTGTTGTAGTAGCGCATGGACTGTGCAACCGCTTGCCACCCGTACCTGGGTTGACCTCTCGGTAGCTGGCCACCCCGTAGGCGTCCACGATGTTCTGGAAGCCGGCGGTGAAGGAGTTGATGGGGAAGAGGGTGGGCGGAGCGGTGGAGCAGGGCAGGCGATTGTAGAAGGAGTCCACCCCGCTGCCACTCTTACGCTAAGGAGGTGGGGAATGGGGGGGGGGGAAGGGGGGGTTCATTTTAAAAGAAAACTTTGAAAATGTGGTTAAAAACCCAGCTGCCCGGCACAATGTTACATCTCACAGGACCCTGAATGCATACATTATCACATCAGTGTTGAATAGTGCATATGGTGTAGGGCTGGGCAATAATTCAATATTATCGTTTTTGAATGGTATTGTATCGTCATGAAATGAAGATATCGACTCACTGTGATGCCCAGTTTTATAGTATAAATTAATGACGATGAGAAGATATGCCCTTAAAATGATCAAATCTGATGTTCAAAGGTAAACTAGTTTCAGTCCGATACCATACTTAAAATGTCCATATACTTCAATGTAATGACCCTCGGTTAGACTGTTGGGAATGGTATTTTGAATTCATAAGCATATCGTGATATTTATCTATATTGTGTAGAATTCCCCATAATTATCGTGATAATACATTTTTCCCCTATCGCCCAGCCCTAATATGGTGTAGAGTAAAATGAGGACTGCACTCTACTGTTTGGGCCTATTAAAAAGTTTTTACATTCAAAACAAGACCCTGAAAACATTACATTTTGACATTCAAATGACCTTCTCTCCTATGCAGGGGCAAAATCCCTACAAGTGCGCATGTTTTACACATGTGCATGCATGTTTTACGCATGTGCATGCATGTATATTTGAGATCCTGCATCACAATCATGACGCCCCCACCCCCATATTTGTTCTGCCCCACCATCTCTCACCCCTCCCTCTCTGAGGGCACTCTGCAACTCGGGCAGCTTGGCCACAGGACACCAGGCCTCGGCGATCAAGCACTTGTCGGTGACAGAGGGGCTGCAGAGGTTCATCACCATCTCCACCGCCTTGCACTTCTGCACGCGCACCCTCCACTGGGGCAGCACAGCCACCGCTTGCACCAGCAGCTGTTGCAGGAAGGCCTCCGTCTGGGAGAGCACCTGGTGGTGGTGGTGGTGGTGGTGGGTGAGGAAAGGGTTGAGTTAGGTTAGAGGAAGTGAAAACTTGGAGAACTAAATTGGGGCCGTTTATGAGACAAATGTCTGGGACCTTATTGTACATTAAGTCAATTGACGATGAAGTCATTGCCAATTTACCGATTTTATGTCTTCGATTCTCCCATGGAGACCCCTGAGAATCTCCTCCCTCTCCGAAGTGCTCTCTGGGTAAGCAAACGTCTGTGTGCGGAAGCTGTGTGCAAAGACATACAGTACATAAGGCCATATGCAGACCTTCTACATCTACATGGCCAACACGCAAAGAGACAGAGGAACCCACCAATCACAGATCTTCTTGACTTTCTGGCCAATCTGCTCCCCCCAGTAGGAGATGAGGAACACAGTCCACTGAACCATCTCCCCCTGTCAACAAGGAGTCAAAGCACACAAAGAATTAGATTCACAAGCAACTAAATAGTAATTAATGTGAAATGTCAACACCTCAAAAGGGACATAATATGAAGATGCAATTTCCTCACACAAATGTAATTCCTCATCCATAACCAGACTACAATCTCACAAGCCATAAAAACTCAAAATATTTACAGAAGCAATTGGCCTGATTCACCTAGCGGCCATCTTGAATGCAGAATTCTGCATTTAGTTCCCCCACCCAGCTAGCGTTTAGAACCAAGATAGAATCAAGATGGCCGCTAGGTGAAGAAGGCCCATTGCATGTAAACAACTGCAATCGAGTCATCACTGTGACCCGGTTATATATTCCTAATCAAGATAATGGAGTGCATATGAATGTGCTGATTCTGAAAAGTCACATGGGTTCCTTACAGTGTCAGGGTGCTCTAGACTGCCCTCCATCTCCCTGAAGTCCACGATGATGTAGCCTCGGCACGCCCTCCACAGCAGCCTCTCGAAGGAGGGCACCTTCCACGGATGCACTACTCCCGCCACAAAACTGAAATAGATGAAATATCATCATCATCATCTGATGATTTGGTTTTAATCTCAAAACGAACAGTGAAAAGGACAAACAATGGTTTACCTCAGGTGGACATCATGACGGTTGTCAAACAGGCCTTGGTTCTCCAGTGCAGGGATTGGTCCCTGTGGAAAAAAAAATTAAATAAAAATGATCGCTTGTTTAATGGAAATTCTTTAGCACACATCTAACGAATGAAAGATGAAGTGCGGGGCAGTATAGCATGTAGTACCTGTGAGGCTGTGAGACAGTGGGTTTGAGTCAGGACTCCCTGGTACTGGCAGAGCTGAATGAGCTGAGCCCGCAGGCTGTCTCTGTTCCTAGACACCTGGAGGGACACGGAACACACGTTTAGTCCAACATACACATTTCTGGAAGCTTGCTTGTGACTTCACATGGACTGTAAAAAACATTGACGTAGCGTCCGTGACGTCACCCACTGGTTTACACACGACCGCTATGAAGCCTTAGATTTCACTTCATAGGCGCCGCCATTGCCTGAGAATTTTTTGCAACCAGGAGCAGAAACGATCCATATTTGGCACATTGAGGGTCACAGTAGTCTATGGCCAAAACTCATTCATATTCAATACTTTTTAATGAAATAAAATAAAATACATAATATATAATATGGAAATGAACTAGCCACCGAGATCCTAACCGAATAAAGAAAAAAATGTATTCGCTTTGTATTATGACAATGAAATCACATTTGGTGGCGGGTCTTTTAGCATCCAACCACTGTGATCCACCTATCGTCATGTTAGTCGCTTCACAAACAGGCGGCCATGGCTGTCGCTTGGTTGAAGCCCACCTCTTTGAGCTCTCTGGCCAACCGCTCGCTTTCCTCCTCTATGGTGATCAACTCGCGGGGCTGGGGTGCGGAGGGCATCGGGCAGGGGGGCGGGAGGGGACCCCGCAAGGGAGGGGACAGAGACCTGTTGATCTCCTGCTCCAGGTAGCCTGTCGAGGGGGCATCAACATTAGTCGAAGATTAGAAGAAGAAAAAAACATGGCTTACAATACTGGTTAAGATGAGTGGACAACAGGGACCCTGTCCAGAAAAACAGATTTTTATACACTTAACATTAAAACTCAATATTCAAACACAATATTGTGTATACTTGAGTAATCAGCCAAATGACAAAATGTAAATGTATGGGTGACACTCACTGAAAGTCTTCTCCAGCTCCTCGCATCTCCTCACCTCCCCCACAAACTTCCTCTGAAAGGCGTTGACATTGGGATTCAACTGAACAGAAGAGACAAGAATAGATCATGGATATTATTCATACAAAGCAAACAAGACAAGACAATTGAACATTATAACTGGGCCAAATGGATGGGTTTTTTGATGCACAATTGTAACCTTTTGTAAATAAATACACACACACACACACACACACACACACACACACACACACACACACACACACACACACACACACACACACACACACACACACACACACACACACACACACACACACACACACACACACACACACACACACACACACACACACACACACATTGACTGGCTGTATGTCTGTCTGTCTGTCTGTCTGACTGTTTGTCTGTCTGTCTGACTGCATCTTTAGAGTGTCCACCCGGGGGTCCAGTGGGT
>OOFB01008010.1:6072-17379 GCA_900323305.1 Trachyrincus murrayi | reverse complement strand
CGCCAATCACAGACAAACTGCAACATGAACATACGTTATTAAAAAATAAAATTAAAAAGTTATTTTAAATTGACTTGAACAGCCATGAAGTGACTACAATATTTTTACACACACACACACACACACACACACACACACACACACACACACACACACACACACACACACACACACACACACACACACACACAGACACAGAGTCCCCGGTGGGCGTGTACCTGGTGTCGATGTCAGCAGCCTGGATAGTGTTGAAGAGCAGCTCGGCCACACCCACCCCCTCCACGTTGATGAGGTGGGGCTGGAACAGGGCCTCGGGGGCCTCGAACCGCTCCCCTCCCACCTTGATCAGCCTGCCGTCGGGGAGCTGTGGGCACAGACCCCCAGAGCAGCGTTAAGTACACAACCCACCTTCACAAAAACTAGACAGCCACCGTGTTTCTCAGGAGGATGCAACAGAACCTGCTCTGTGGAAACTGACCACCGGAAATGTGCTGCCTCATTATACGCTTCAAAATCAGATACAGTATTACTATCAGTATGGAACCCATTCATGTGTTTTGTAGTTCCCACTGAACTACATAATGAGTAAATCTGGGAACTTTCCAGAATTACTCATGATGAGTAATTCTTCCCGTGTGGAGAAGTGTCTGAGAGTGCCCTTCTGATAAACCCCCTGATGACATGCAGTCATGATGCTAGCAGGCTAGCGTCTTAAGATGGGCAAGTATCTTAAGCAGGCAAGCGTCTTAAGATGGGCTAGTATCTTAAGCAGGCTAGCATTTTAAGATGGGCTAGTATCTTAAGCAGGCTAGCGTCTTAAGATGGGCTAGTATCTTAAGCAGGCTAGCGTCTTAAGATGGGCTAGTATCTTAAGCAGACTAGCGTCTTAAGATGGGCTAGAATCGTAAGCAGGCTAGCGTCTTAAGATGGGCTAGTATCGTAAGCAGGCTAGCGTCTTAAGATGGGCTAGTATCTTAAGCAGGCTAGCGTCTTAAGATGGGCTAGTATCTTAAGCAGGCTAGCGTTTTAAGATGGGCTAGTATCTTAAGCAGGCTAGCGTCTTAAGATGGGCTAGTATCTTAAGCAGGCTAGCGTTTTAAGATGGGCTAGTATCTTAAGTAGGCTAGCGTTTAAAGATGGGCTAGTATCTTAAGCAGGCTAGCGTCTTAAGATGGGCTAGTATCTTAAGCAGGCTAGCATGGGCTAGTATCTAAAACGGGCTAGCATCTAAAACGGGCTAGCATCTAAAGCTGACTAGCATCTAAAGTGTGCTGGTCTCTAAAGCGTGCTAGCATAGCAAGTTAGCATCATCACCGCGGCAGGGGCCAGAGAGCGTGCCCTGGGTGAAGCCAGAGTGCTGACAGTAGCTCTTTGACAGCAGTGTGTGACCCAGCACTCTGTGCCGGGGGGACGTATAAATGGCTCCATTGATGGCGGCCGGTCTGGAGTCAGCCAGGGGAAATAAAGGAAACCCAAAACCACGTGGGAGTCTGCCCCCACACACCCACATGCAGGACATGAGGCAATGGCCATGGGGGATGGAATGGGTAGTGTGTGTGTGTGTCAGATGTTAAAAGTGTATGTAGTCACGTGTGCCAGATGTTAAAGTGTGTGTAGTCGTGTGTGCCAGTTGTTCACGTTGCCTAAAATCAGTATGTTTGGGACGGTACCCTTAGGCAGCCCTGGTTCTTCCCCAGCTGTGTTGCTGCAGGCCGGGGGGTTAACTTCCTGAACTCCAGGCCAGACTGGAAGCTTCCTGGCTCAACTTTTTAAAAAAACACAGACTGCAACTTCCTTTAATAATATCAATTATTCGCTCTCTTGGGATGCACATTCAGTGTGAAAAAGGGGTTCACACTAGCTCTTTACACCATGTATAATCCATGCTATGCTAAGCTATGCTTATTGCAACTACACAGCACTTCACTGCCCCCTAGAGGATAAAACTGACAGGGAAAAAGGAGACCAACTCATGCTCCTCTTGGTGGAACAACCACATACCGGCCAGACGGTTGAGATGCATCTTCAATTGAATGAAATGTAGTGTAACTGTGCATGTGTCCTACTGACCGTGTAGGACTCTACCAGCACGGTGGTCTCCAGGGCCAGCTTCTGCTCCTGTTCGATGTTGTAGCCCACGTAGCACAGCTTCTCCTTCATCATCCTCACTGTCTCAAAGTCCGCCGAGTGGTTGAAGGCATAGCCCCTCAGCAACAGCAGCTAGAACGGGCCAAGGAGAGAGGCTTTGCATCACTCGGGAAGAGAACGGTTTGCAATTACCGATTTGATTAAGCTAGCAATTATTTAATACACTATAGAGAAGAGGCGGCAGAAGATTGGGGTTTAAAGAGAAGGTTATTGTTTCATCTTTGTGTTTAAAAACTCTGAAACCAACTTTTCTGTGATTTGTGTCGCATTTTGTATGTATGTGGATGTGTATGTGTGTATCGATGCAGAGAAAAGGTGACTCCTTCATTTGGCCAATGGGACAACACTGTATTGGCTTTTCCATTGCGTTGCCTCATGTTTCAGTCCATCATGTGTCGTGGTGGTTACCTTGATGAGGTAGCGTGTGATGTCCCGCCCGGCGATGTCCAGCCGGCGGGTCAGGTGAGGCAGAGAGAAGCCCTCGTACACGGGACAGATGTGGGTGACGCCGTCACCTGAGTCCACCACCACGCCGGTCAGCAGTCCTGCCAGGAGAACAACAGGGTTATTCCCCTTGTCTCAGCCTCATGCTCAAGAGACCCTTTTCACAGAGGCATCATGGTAGGACAAACACAGGTGTCCCTCATAGCACTAATTATTTTTGTTTTATGTACCAGGGCGCTGGTAGCAGACTGAAACTAGTGACCATGTGTCCTGGTACATAAAGCAGACCCATAATTAGTGTTATGAGTGACACCTGTGTTTGCCCTACAATGACATCGCTGTGAAAAGGGTCTCTTGAATGGTGGAGATGAAATAATAAGTGCTGTGGTGGTGTCAGGTGGTGTCATACAGGGATCCACCCCAAAACGTCTTGCGGGACAAAAGACGTGAGCTCCCAGCCGCGCGATACCGATGCTTCACCCGCGCCAGGGACACTGACACAGAGACGCAGATAGAAGCGCACCGCGGTGATTTTAGTTTGACGATATTCGCTTGCAAAACAAAATAGCTCATTGAAAAAGGACAGATTTCTTGTCTTGTTGTAAAGACTGGACATTGGACAACATTTCACACTATTAGATCACTGATAGTGATATTCAACATGTTTTTCCTAATATCAAGGACATTGTATGTGACACGCGGGGAACTATGTGTGTACTCTCTAAAACAAGTCTGTCTGTAACAAACCAAATATATTAAATGTCTCTTAAAAGAATCAATCAAATTTGACTAAAAACTTGATTTATTATTCGTTCCTTCATATAATTATAATGCCAGTGTTGTCTCTCAAACGAATATCTCGTGTGTGTTCTTGTGTCGGACACACATCGCCACACGTGCAGAGTTCCCAACTGCGTGATTCGTTATTTCATATAATTATAATGCCATTGTTGGCATTATTATTATTATATCTTAACATTGCAGAACAGACTAAAATAAGGTAGCCTAACCAGGCTATGTAGGCCTATTCATTTTTAGCCCTTCAAACACAGCAGCCGTTCTGTCTGTTTGATATGGGGGCGGGGCGTTGTACTAAACTTGGTAGGCCTGATTTGATGCCCTTGATACCCCGAGTCTGGTGCGCTGTTCAGCAGACTTTGCCCTCGCGTGTGCGTACCATCCAAGCACTGGTAGTCGCACCCTAGCACCTTTAAGCCCTAGCACCTTTTAGCCCTCGCACGGTTGGGTGACAACGGCCATACAGGTTTGCATTCTCTTCATACAGGTTTGATTTGACAGCCTTTCCCTTTATTATTGTACTGCAAATGCAGTACAATAATAAATTATTAGAATTATAATGAAGATAAAAATAGGAATGTAACCAATAACACTCGTAACATGTAACTTGAAACTAACATGCAAAGTTGCATATTATTACTGCAGTATGCAACATCATTTCCTGCACAATAAGAATTCAGCTGTGGCTGGTTAGTCTACTGGAATCTGCTATCCTAACCTAAATAAGTTTGAGTGGCTCCCTAACCCACTTCGCAAATCAAGCAGGGAAGTGTAGAACTGTTTGGATAGCAGAACGTACCATTGCTTGGTCAATACATAAAAGAAACAAAAAGATTGCCAAATGTATCAATATTATCCAGTGTAAATTAGCGGTCACTAATATAGTACAGATATAGTTGAAGCCTACAACCATTTATATTTGTGTTGAATAAGTGGATGGAGGAGACAGTCTTGCTAAACAGACTTTGTTCCCGGATGCTGAAACCAGTGGCCAGGAGTTGAGCTCCGTCCGACTCCCTGAATGGCTTCACACATCCTCGTGCTGACCAAGCAGACCGTGTTTCCACAAGCCTCTCTGCAGTCCTGTTTGCTTCATGCTGAGTCTGTTTCCTTTCTAAAGCTTTCTGGATAAACAGTGCAAGTACTGACTTGGCACAAGACGTCCAAGTCCAAGACTTCCCCTCAAGGACACTTGATAGCTAAGCTAAGGGTTCTGTTACACGTTTAGATATAAAAAGGAATTAGAGCCTGTAAGCTTTGGGCTTTCTATGTCTTTTTTGCAGTTCAAACCTCGAGCACAGCATCAATGACCAGTGGCTGGGGACTGTGCTGTCATTGACATTCACAGTGCACCCGTTTTTGTAAAACGATGAATAGAAAAAAGTCCCATGATGACAATGTGTGACTGATTATAACCCTAACCCAGAGCCAACGACAACGATGGGTGTTGAACTGAGTAATGCTACAGCCCCTTTGACAAACATTCAACTTCTCAATGATAACACAGGATGCTTCAAGCAGTGGGCGGCGGGCGTACCTTGAGCGTAGAGTGTAAGAACGGCCTGGATGGCAATATAGACCCCGGCAAACTGGTACGTTTCAAACATCACCTGACCGAGGAAGCACAAAGGAATATTACAAATATAATACAAAATGTGGATCGATCATTAGCAATCATTCCACTGAGTGGGTGGGGAAAGGTAGGGAAGGGTGTCATTTAACAAAGGATTACAGACAGGATTTTACACACACACACACACACACACACACACACACACACACACACACACACACACACACACACACACACACACACCTCGATGATCTTCTCGCGGTTCTTGGTGGGGTTCATGGGGGGCTCGGTGAGCAGGATCTTGCAGTTGCGTGACTCGATGTTGAGCTTCTCCGGGCCGAAGGTATAGTCCCACAGGTGCTTCATGTCGTCCCAGTTCCTGACGATGCCGTTCTCCATGGGGTAGTTCACCTCCAGCATGGAGCGCAGCTCGCTGGCTTCGTCGCCCACCATCAGGTCCTGGAGAGGGGAAGAGCAGCAGGGGGATGACTCCTACAACCACTGGATCCTCGTGGGGTTTCCACAACAGCACTTGTTTTAATTAGATTTGTTTTTGGGGGGGGGGGGGTAGCGTCCTGATCACATAGATCAAAAGGCTGGGAGATATTTCTAGAATTTCATTCATTTTAAATCTGCACAAAGCTAAACTTCTAATGAACTTATCTCCAAATATATATATACGAAAATTCCAATTAGAGATCCGAAACAAGTGTGATCTTGTACCATAAATGACTATCCAACTATCTAATGCAACGCACTGTGTAGATTGTAATACAAGTTATACTGGTAATGTAAGAAACCAGGCTTATTTTTCATGCACTTCTGCGAACAACATTGACAGTATTAATGGTCTGTTGGGACCGTGGACATAACGCCTGTCAATGTTAAATGAAGACACCCAGGGGTAGCAGAGGAGGCAGGGCAGCAGGTTAGATTGTACAATTCACTTCCAAATCTCAACCGATGCACACCCTTGGAGCATGCCATGTTCTGGCAAGCATTGGATTAGTTGTCCAAAGTCAGTCATTAACACATCTAATTGTGTGTAGTTACTAGTTACTAGTGATCGGTGAGTACGTGAGCGTTATGCCATCATTAGAGAGACAACCCAAACATTTGCTATGCTCATGATGTTGGAAAACAACAGTGCTAATGACAATTTGAGTAATAGTGCTTCTCTATCAAATAATATTAAAGTTGATCCTTGATTTAAAGTCCCTGAGAAATGGTCTGTGCATTGCCTGCATTTCCTTTTGAAATTAGATGGTAAGGCATTTTGTTTTTGTTCATAGTTATGGATGAGGGACATGAGGAATCTACCCTTGATTTGAGTGATCGGTAGTTTTCTTCTTTAGAAGAAAGCCATTGCTAGGGGACTTTAAACTGCCATTTCGGCCGTCTGTTTATTTAAAAAAATGCCAAGTTAGCCAACGCGACAAAAATCAGCTCCAAAATGCAGAGAAAAAAGCCCTATTCCCACGGAGATTATAAAGACGAGTACTCCACTTTCTGGGCAGCGGCAATGCACGGCAACACTTTCAACTTACCATCTTCCTGTTATGCTATCTCAGAAGAGGAGAGAACAGGAGGATGAAGAAAACGGTCAGGGCGTAAAGACTGAGCAAGGGGAGTAAAAACTAAGAGAGGAGATCACATTCTGTGGCACCAAACGACAAACTAATTTCCACACCAGTTTCATTGCATTACAGACATGCTGCTGTCACTGAGGTTTAGACAACTCTTTAGTTCAGATGTATGTGTATGTGTTCAGAATATGTTCAGAATATCTACCAGTTACGTGAAGCTTGTAGTAGAAGCAAAACGTGTATAGTTAATGTTTAACAGCTTGATAACGACACGGCAGAGTGCGACGCTGTGATATACCTGCTGCACCCAACTTAAAATGTACCACAAAATGTACCAACAAAGAGACACACATAATGTGGACTGCTATTACAGAACGCTTTACTGGAGAGGTTTAGATGGAGCCCATTTGATGTGCATTTGACCTGAAGCAGAATTTTAGACCTAGTAGAGTATGAATGACCATGACACAGATGGCAAAATCATTCATGTGTAGCTTACACAAGTCAATTCAATACCAGGGTTTTGATGTGGAACCATGCTTCGCAGACCCAAACGTATTTTGTACAATGGTTCCCTTAATTCACGACCAGGTGCAAGGTTAACGAGCCGTTACAAGCCAGGACCTGATTAGAGTAGTTGTTCCATCAGTCCATAAAAATAGACAGATGGAAGCACTAACATGTGTTTTTATTATGTCTCAAAGGGGACAGGAACGTTGTGCAATAGCTTGTGAGCCTTTCGTATGCTACGAAGATAGGGTCTGTCTGTCTGTGTGCGTACTACTACTGACTAGACTTACCTTGATCTCGATGTTGCCCACTTTGGCTGTGGAGCGTATGATTGGCCTGCCAACCAACGCTGGGAAGATGTGCTCGGGAAAGTTGGAGCCGGCATAGCCACACTTGACAAACTGAAGAAAAAAAAGGATTTAAAAAAAGATTCTTAGCCTACAGACTAAACTACAGACTTTGAATACATTCGTTTTTTTTAATAATAAAAACAAAAAATGTATATATAAGAGTGGGACCGTACTGGTTAGTAAGCCTTTATTTACTAGATAGTAGAAGTTCCAGTCCTCAAATCAATCAATAATCATATACTTTTTTGTATTGGCTATGTATCCTTGCTTTGCCAAAGGCAAAATAAATAAATGAAAGAAACAAAACGTTCAAAAACCTAGAGAAGACTTCAATATAAATGGTCTGCTTTACGACATCACGGAGAAGACTTCAATATAAATGGCATGCTTTACGACATCACGGTTCTCACTTTGTTGGAATGATCAGGACTGACCACATTTACTCCAACACACAATCTTAATAGCATTTAATTTAGACAATAGGGGCATGTAGGCCTACGGATACAAACATTAAAATACATTTGGTGAAGAAAATAGTTTGCCACTTCTGTAAAAGCATGGATTAGTTATTAAAGCAACTATTACATAATATGTGGAAGACCAACACAGTGACATTCCCATACATGGAATCTCTTGTGTCAAGCATGCTGGTGTTTTCTCTTCAGACAAATTAATTCATATGATTTAAATATGAATACGAATAACATTCATTATTTAACTTAAAACATCCAGAATTATTAATTTATTTCCGGGTAGGTCAAATATGCGTATTTTAACTGGGCGGGGCATCTTTATAACCTTACGTATGCTCATAAATAGACCAGTATAACATGTATGAATAAAAATGAATTAATAAATAATGTCTTAAACTAAACGTTGTACGGGTTCTTCTGCTGAGACGATAGGGACTTGGCTATCTCCCGGGAGCCAGCCTTTAACAGAAGCTACGATGTCTCTCATTCTGCAATAACACATTTATTGACAGAATGGAGCTGAAAATAAACACGTTTCCAGTTGAACCGCACGATGAACAGCCGTTCAGAAGAACCAGCCGTTCAGAACCAGTCGGCTGGCTAGCTAATTCAAGTGGCACGCAAGATGACAGCCTTTTCTCATGACCAATTCATTGACGAGGGCTCTGATTTAATAGCTACACCAACTCGTGGCGAACCACATCGGTAGAAATATTAACATGCGTATGCAGAAATACAACAGACGGATGTATGTTCACCAACCAAGCCGACAGTCACATTCCTTTGACTACCCACCCAGAGAAGCTAACGCTTTAGCTAGTGTGCTAATAGTGCAGGCGGCTTAGGTTACTTCCTGTTTCTCGTTATCCCATCTCGTATGTAATATAGCGCCGCTACAAAGCCAAGACGTACACCGTAGGACGATACATCACCATCTCTTTACAAACTTACCCCGGTTCCATTGTCACAAACCACAACTTTCCTTCCTTGACTATCCATGTTTCAGCCCTGAAACCAGACGGTTTCCTCTGCCTGATCAACTTTTTTCGTGAAGGCGGAAGTCACCACCCTGGCACCGAACCGCAGCGACGCTTCCGGGATCTAGAAACACACTGCAGAACGATCTACAGCTCACCTGTATTACTCACCGATACACACGGCAGAGCAATCTACAGCTCACCTGTATTACTCACCGATACACACGGCAGAGCAATCTACAGCTCACCTGTACCCGTTACTCACCGATACATACTAGATACGATAGCAGGACCACCTATTAAGGTTACCCAGGTTAAGAATGCTGACATTAGGTATTATATATATATATATATATAATAACAATAATTGTATATATGTATACATATATATATATTGTATAAATTCATGTATACATTTATATATGTATATATATATATATACATATAAATTCATGTATACATTTATATATGTATACATATATTTATATACAATAATTATTGTTTTTCTTCCAGCTCTATATTGGTTAATAACATTGAAACTCAAATGCAGAAAAGGGAAATCAATTAATTACATTTTCCAGGGTTCACGCCTGTTTTCTCTCTTGTTTCTCAACGTGTTTAGTTTCTTGTAGTGGGCTTATTATACGTGTGTTACATTTGTGTAAATGTATATGATATGGGCAAATACTGCACCAGTTTGGTGAAGCCACGTTCAAGAAACTAACGTCAGCGGTCCCAAAGCTGCAGCCCTACTACAACACCCAGAGGCCCCCGCTTCCAGTGCTTCCTGGTCGGACACTGCAGCCCTACTACAACACCCAGAGGCCCCCGCTTCCGGTGCTTCCTGGACCCACGGGCAGCCATATTTGATTCGGTTATGCTTTTCTGGTTGCGACAACTAGTTTCGCTAGTTCTTGACGAATACGGTCTTTCTACTTGATCTTAGCCACATTTAACGGTTAATCTACGACAACAATAGTGGTATCTCCAACATTAACTGTATATCGTGTGTAGTCAACAATGAATCCTGAATAGTAAGTGGCACTTTTGATGACGATTACTGTTAGGTTGAGCTGTCAGTTTAGCTTATCTCGACTGTTACTAGCCGCGGAGCTAACGCTAGCTAGCATTTCGGATCACTGTATACAAAATGAACGTCAGCTGCTTTGTCTTCCATGTCAGCTAGCGCAGGGCTTAGGATCCGGACAGTGATATGTCGATTGCGCAATACTACATCCAAATGTGTTATTTCATATATCATATTACAATTTTATAAAGCCCTAATGTATGTTTTGTCTTCGTTGACACGCCAAGAACACAATATAAGGACGTTAGCATGATAGCTCCAATAACGGTGGTAACATTACTCTAGCTGTTCTCCTGGAGCTGTCTCTACCTGGCACCTTATACACTTTAATATTGTAAGACGAGTAACTACTACATTTGACATTTACAACTCTGTCAATCTGGAAAATTAAAATGTATGTGAACCTACCGTATTATAATATATTTTGACGATATTCAAATCCACACTATTGATTTAAAGGTTTTACTCGACAGTACTCAAACAAGGAAGCTTTCTTGGCGTCCTTTACGTTCAAAGCAATATTGCACTTTCTTGCGTATTGAAACAGTCAACTATGATACATTGCATAAAAGCGTAGTGTAATATGGTTGTACAACATTATATTGCAGTTATATATCGTACATAGTATGCCAACAGTTGGGGCAAAGTACATCCAAATTAATTCCGGCTAAACGAAACTCTGTTGTCTTTCTTTACAGTGACTATTTATTCAAACTGCTCCTGATTGGCGATTCTGGTGTCGGAAAGTCATGTCTCCTTCTCCGGTTTGCAGTAAGTTCCTGTTTTTAAATTAGTAGAAAACGCCCCTGTAACATGTAATTGGCTCCTAAGCTCCTTATGGGATGGATGCATTTCTTTGTTGACCTATTTTTGTGTGTGTGTGTGTGTGTGTGTGTGTGTGTGTGTGTGTGTGTGTGTGTGTGTGTGTGTGTGTGTGTGTGTGTGTGTGTGTGTGTAGAGATTGGACGTGTGAATCCGGATGTGAAATCGTTGATCTGGACTCATTCTCTCTCTCTCTATCTCTATCTCTATCGATCAATCTCTCTCTCTCTCTCTCTCTCTCTTTAATTAGAGGGCAGGGGGAACAGACGGCCATGTTTGAGGTGCCACTTAATCACAGTGGAAGTGCTGCCCCCCCCCCGTATGACTTTCATCTCCTGCCAGCACAGCCTCACTGTACCCATACAGCCATATTTGATTTGATAGTGTGTGTGTGCGTGCCTGTGTGTGTATGTGTGTGTGTGCGTGTGTGTGTGTGCGTGTGTGTGTGTAAGCACATGGGTGGATAGAGTGCCATAAACTAGCAGGGAATTAGATTGTTCTAGAAGCATCTCTCAATAAGAGGCTGGGTGAATGTGTTT
>OOFB01008007.1:12774-34101 GCA_900323305.1 Trachyrincus murrayi | reverse complement strand
AACAACGTTATAGAGCCTAATCTAACAACTAACCCCCAGAGATCCCAAAGCAAGATACAGGCCAGTTTTCCAGCAAAGAGTTTGTTGATGATATGCCCATGATAACCAAATGCAGACTGCATCCCATGCCCAGAAAAGCGTTAAGCATGTGGGTTTGAAATCCTCACGGGTGAGGTGGGGCACAGGGTCCCCGAGGACCAGTAATTAAGGTATCGGGAGAGGGTAGGGACAAATATAACAACTCTCCCTAAAGATGGTACGGTCCGAGTAAAGATAATTGAAATCCTGCTGGGACCTGACTTGCGCCCTAATTGAGCATAATTACTTTTTGTATCTCTCTCTCTCTCTTTCTCTCTCCCTTTCGGTTTCAGGGTGAAGCTAAGTGTTTATTGGTAACAAAAATTACTAGGAACAAATGACAAAGAATAGAGAGTGAGAAAGAGAGTGAGAAAGAGAGAGAGAAAGACAAAGAGAGAGAGAGAGAGAGAGAGAGAGAGAGAGAGAGAGAGAGAGAGAGAGAGAGGAAGGAAGGTGGCCCTGATTCACTTCATGAAAGCAGCAAGCTTGCCTTCCTACCGCTCATATCCGACAGGCCCTCCCCCCGCTCTCTCTCCTCCACCCCCTTCCTCACCCCTCTCTCTCCTCCACCCCCTTTCCTCCCCCCTCTCTCTCCTCCACCCCCTTTCCTCCCCCCTCTCTCTCCTCCACCCCCTTTCCTCCCTCCTCTCGCTCTTCTCTACCCCTTTCCTCTCTGCATTCTTTCTCCCTCTCTTCCTTCACCTCTCCTTTATCTCTCTCCCCTCCTTTCCCCTTCCACCCACCCACCCACCCACACACACACACACACACACACACACACACACAAGATCAATAGAGCGATCCAAGCAATTCATATTCATGATAATATAAACGTGCGTTGATTTTCTCCAGGGATCCCTTGGGCAAGGCATTTTCACGGGATTATTGATGACAATGTTGCCCTTTATCGGTTCTGCTTGCAGCTGTAGCGTGTGCTGACCTCTTGTGAGAAATACGTCACGCGCTGTTGTAATTTAACCATGAGTATTCATATTAAACACCTATATGAATACGCTGGAGGGATGATTTGTTTAAGTTTGGCCTGTCTCTCACTGTGCAGTGTTTTATGTTTTATATTTTATACTGTAATTTATTTTTACCTTAATTACTTATTCATTTGTATTTTTGTGTGTGTGTGTGTGTGTGTGTGTGTGTGTGTGTGTGTGTGTGTGTGTGTGTGTGAAACACTTTGTAATTGTGTGTTTCAAATGTCTATGTAAAGCACTTTGTAACTGTTGTTAAAAAGTGCTCTATATATATATATAAATAAAGCTTTACTTACTTACTAACATGTACGTATATTGTCACCGTCTCTGCTGAAGTACTATAGTGGGCCTGCTATATAAATAATGTTTTGGTACATTACTTGGATGTTTGGGAATATTTTACTCCACAAAATGTATTAATGTGGAGGTATTCATATTAATATGAAGAATTATACAGCCTGACAGGAAAGGGGGTGGATATATTGTATGCGAAAAAATCTCAATTCAGTGAACTTTTGACCTTGTATATTTACTCTTTGGTCATTTTAATGTAACTAGATCATTAAAATTTTTTTTCAAAATATATTTAATAGTTTACTTCAAAGCATACCTGGTGAAGGTCTTTGCCCAGGACGAACTCCTGGAAGTATCCCGGGGCAGCCGACGAGGCGCGGATGGCTTGCCACATCTTGTGCTTGCAGTCGCCCAGGTAGTGGGATCGCATCCCGGGCATCAGCCGGTAGTTGCGGAACACGTAGGCCTTCAGCGGCAGCCCTCGGTTCACAATGGTGCTCACCGCTGACACCTAGTGGGGACACGAGGGAACACGCATGAACACGCAATTGCAACTGTCGATGTCTGAAACAGGGAACACGATGTGAAAAAAAGAAGAGGAGAGGATCTATCTTTTTTTTTATCTACATGAATGTTTTTATTTTGTTCATTTCAATGTCATTATTGTTATTCTTCATTCGTGTTCTCGAGCAACTGCCTGGCACTGTGGGATAAATAGAGTTATTTATTTTCCGTCTATCCATTCATAATTTTAAGGTCTTAATAGTATTTATACAGGTGTACATGAACTACTTGTGTCAGTGTGTATCTGCTTACTTTAGGACAGTTTGGACCCCTGGAACTTTCCACCATGATTCCCTCACCCATTCGTTCCCTGAGGAGAAAAACAGAAGACCTCATTTAGGCTGATGGTTGCCATGATGGTTAAATTAGATGCACAAAAGGGGAGGGAAGGAGAGAAGACATCAAAGAAGGAAAGGAGGATGATAGGGGCAGGACAGTGGAGTGGCTAGGGTGTTCCAACTCACTGCCGAAAAGGTACTGGGTTCGATCCCCGTGTGCGCACCTAATTATAGATGTCCTTGAGCAAAGATGCCCTAACGCCTGCCTGCTCCTTAATGACATGCATCTGAATTCACTGAAAGTTGCTTTAGGAAAGCATCCGCTGAATGACTAGATAAGGAAGGAGGACTACTAAGCCCCTTTCACACATGCAGTCTACACCATAAATGTTCCGGAACATTTCCTGCATGGGGTCATGTGTGAATGGGAACAGGGAATCGAAATCCCGGAAAATCTGTCCCGCCAATTTCCCACCTCAAGACCTAGTGACATTTCCGGAACACAGCCGGTAACATTGCAGGGAGAGGCACGTAAAGGCTTGCGTCCGTTTGACGTGAGACGCTTTCACTTGGAGCGACCGAACGTATTTTAATCTGCGCTGTTTATCTTAAGGCGGCAATGCTTTTTCGGGTGATTCGATAACAATATAAATGCAACTTTTTTTGTTTGCAAACAAGCTCCTTTTTTCAAGAATGGCTGGAAACGGGACAGATTCATAAATAAGGGAGCTCCTCGCTGGCCGTCCTCTCATTTCTTCTTCTGTTGAGTTTTATGGCGGCTGGCATCCATAAGTGTTGCATTACCGCCATCTGCTGGACTGTCCCTTGGCCCATCTATTCCGGCATTTCTCTGCTATGTGTGAAAGGACGCAAGACGGAAATGTTCCAGAACGTAGCTAGCTGCATGTGTGAATAGTGAAAATCACTAGCGGTGCCTGCAAGGTTATCCCAGTAATTTACCGGGAACCATGTGCAAAAGAGGCTCGAGACACCGGGATGAAACGACTGGACTGACTTGAGGATGTTCTCCCAGACTTCGTTGTCGTAGAAGGCGTGGCTCCAGCCCATCTTCACCGTGCCCACGATGACGTTCTGCTTGAAGACGTCCGAGCCCAGCTTGTGGTACATCTCCTCACACTCGTGCAGGGGGATCTGGAACATCCCCAGCATGAAGGCCAGGATGGCTCCTGGGGGAGCAGACAGACAAGAGGAACCAGGAGCTTCACTAACTCTTGTCGCCACAGCAGACGTGCGTCTACTACGAGTACGGAGGTGTCAGTCGACGCACCGCAAAGTTAAGATGTCCTTTAAGGCGGGTATGATTGCATTTGTATACGTGTTGTTCCCCCCTTTGTTCACATATTTCCATTACTCGGTTTTTCAGAGTTTTCTTAAAAATAACAACCCCAACAATACCAAATTGAAGTCTAAATTGAGGGTCTGCAATCGGGTCTTGGTCAAGTTCCCCAATGAAAACTTCCCACATCCTTACGTAAAGTATACAGTGTGCTCTTGAGCAAAGCACAGACACCTCAAATTGCTTGAGTGGATTTGTCAAATAGGCAACAGTAGACGTGTGTGGCCATACGAGGAAACAATTGGAAAAAAAAATATGGAAAGTGAAGGCCGTACGTAGGGTTAGTAGACGTTATACCTGTGCTGACGCCACAGATGTAGTCAAACAGCTGGTGGATTGGTTTTCCTGTGAGTTCCTGCAGCTTATATAAAGTCTGCAGTGCCATCAGACCCCTGTAACCAATACAATAATGAAGTCAGTTATAGCCTTTTAGCCTTTTGTATTGAAAAGTCTTGTTTTGCGAAGCCAGTGAAATGCCATTCACCTGGTTCCTCCTCCGTCGATGGCCAGCACCCGGATGCCCCGGCCCTTGACCGGGTCGCTGTATCCCACCAGGGCCAGCGCCTCCCTGACGGCCGCCTGGAGAGGAGGGTCGCTGGCCTGGCGCAGGCGGAGCAGGCAGGGCAGGACACGCTCCTGGAGGTAGGGGGGTTCATTTGAGATTTCCTAAATGAAAAAAAAATATTACTATAAAGAAACTGCACACAGTACACTGACCTTGACGGCCACGCCGCGGGTCTCGGGGAACTCCAGGAGGTGGCAGCTGAGCTCCTCCACGCGGGCCGTCAGCAGCTTCACGTCGATGACCCTGTGCAGGCCCTTCACCAGCGCTCTGGTCCGGTTGTCCACGCTCACCCTGGCGATGATCTGGGTGAGGAGACACACTGATGATCGGCACAACCACCTGTGCTCAGATCTAGCTTCAGATCTAGTCCCATTGTTAAAAACACCAATCAGTGCCAAAAGGTACCAGGTTTGATCCCCATGGTCCACATGGTCTACCTGTAGGCATTAGGCATCCTCTTGAGCAAGATTCCCTTAATTACATGTATCTGAATTCTCTGTAAATTGCTTTGAATAAAAGTGTCTGCTAGTACTAGTAGTAGTAGTAGTAGTAATAGTATCGCAGTAGTAGTAAGAGTAGTAGTAGTAGTAGTAGTAGTAGTAGTAGTAGTAGTAGTAACGAAACAAACAGAATACATTCAAGACGTTCTGTTCTTTTGAACGTCTCTTCTTTTCATCAAACTTTTCATCAAACTGATCATCCGACCATTTACATTCACTTTTAGGCATTTATCAGCATCCGAAAGACGATCCAAAGCGATTTACAAGTGAGGCTTAAAACAACCAAAATTGTCAGTTACTACAAAACAAATCCCCCATGCTGCACAGCCTTCACAGGATGGAACCATCGCCCTTTCCCCCTGCCATCCCTCACCATCTCCCCATATTCTACGTCGGATGTCGTGGCGCTCCGGGTGAATCGGCCTACCTTCTCTCTCTGAGTCAGCAACAGCTTCCTGGCTTTCTCCTCCGCCTTCTCCACCTCCTTCACCACCTCCTCCTCCTTCTTCTTCTTCTTACTCTTGTCCACTGCCTCCTTGGGGGGAAGCACCTTCTCCTTCTCCTTCTCGGCGGCGATGCTCTTGGCCTCGCCCCGGAACTTGGGCACCAGCGGCACGATGTAGCTGCCCACGAAGGCCTGCACGCTGGGCCGCGGGTAGGACAGATAGCGGGTGAAGCCCTTCTTGGGCGAGGTAGCGGGCGGTGGAGGCGGAGGCGTGGGGGCGGTATCCCTGACAGGGGGAGGAAGAGAGGAGGATGGGGGGATAGGGGTGAGTGGCTCCTTAGGCTTGGCTTGGCCTGCGACTGGGACGGCGAGGGGAATGTGGTCTGTGGCGGTCTCGGACATTGTTCCGTGGTTGCGGAGGTCTTCGGAGACGGCGTCCTCCCTGAGCGGCCGCTGCACCTGCAGTGGTTGTTGTTGTTGTGGTTGTTGTTCTTCCGCGGTCTTGTCGCCGCCGTCCCCCTGTTCGTGCAGGTCGACGGCAAAGTAGCTGTTGACGTGCTTGGCGAGCGTGTTGTAGGTCTCGTCCACATTGGCGGAGAGCGCCACCGGGTGGAACAGCTGCAGCGTCTGCTTGGCCACGGAGGTGGCCGCGGAGGTCGTGGAGCTCGTCACGGACGAAGCTAAACCCGGCTTGGGGTGGGTCGCCACACAGGGCTCCTCCTTGTCACGTTGCCGTTGGGACTCTCCCTCTGCCGGCGTGTTCTGGTCCTCTTTGGAGGCTGTCATGGTGGTCTCGGCGGCACCGGAGGTGGAGACGGGGGATTCCGCGTCGACAAGAACCTGACCCGCATTGGTTCCGCCGGCCGTTGAACTGCCGGGCCTAAAACGGGAGAGCTTAGAGATGAGGTCTGTGCTGCCGACCACTTTGGTGACGCTGTCGAGTGTGCTCCTGATGCGGGACATGCGTCTGTGGACTCACGGGTCGACGGTTGGTTGATATCTGGTTGACACACTAACTAGTCGGACTCTCTGTCCTTGTGATTCCTATACAAGGCGATGTACAATTCTCTTTGGCATTCTTCCATGGGCAAAAGCGGAGTTTTCAATCGGTGGGGGAAATTATATATATGTTTAAGTTCCCCTGGTATCTGAAAAAGAATAAAGGAGAACGTGTCAAGAATTAGGAAGCAGTGAAAACGCAGCCTGGAAAATGTACTTGGGTGTCAAAAAGGCCCGACAGAGGGCCCTGTCTCCCTGGTTGTCATGGTGACAATCCAAAACAACACTGAAACACTCAATGGTTGGCACAACAACAACAACACAGTCACCCCGGTGCAACTGTGTGCATGTTCACTATAACGTGAACTTTTAGTTGCAATCGCTGCAAGGGAAAAGCGAGTGGTCGGGTCTTGCCAGAAAGTAACTGAATAAATAACTAACAGTACCACGATGGAGGAGGAAGAGGAAGACCGGCCGTCGTCCGATTTGAGCTTAAGGGCGGAGGAACTGGTGACTACGGTTCTCCAAAGAGCACACCGGGCCGTGACAAACGACGTCGACCACCGCGCGAAAGCGACCGAGACAGACCGCGACGTGAAGACCATCGCCTGGGTGTCGTGCGGGGACTTCACCGTGGAGCTCGGACGGCGACAGATATCGGAGTACATCGGCACATGGGAGGTGCATCCCCGGTGGCTCCTGCATGTGGCGTTCCTGGAGACCACGGAGGAGGAGGAGGAGGAGGACGAGCATCACATCCTCCATCGCTACCGGGCACAGTGGAGCATCCCGACCCGCCGGGCGCCCATCCCTACAGAGACCGCCTCGGTCTACTTCGTCGTGCGGGTCTCGACGTCCGGGCCCCGGGCGCCGGTGGAGGTGCGCTACGCGCTGGAGTCGAGCCCCTGGGTGCACACTGCGGGGGGCCAGACTCGGTTCAGGGAGAAGTGGCTGGCGGACGTGGTCGAGAGCAAGGCGTTACTCAAGCGCACAGTGGACTTCTGAACTACAATCGAGCGATCGATCGAAAAAAAAAAACGCGTTGAAGAGTTCGAGTGGTCATTGATGTTGCAATGCATTGTGTGCGTGGGCGATCGGGTGTAATTTGTTAAGCAAGTCGTCAACATCTGCATGCTTCTGTTGTATGTTTGCTTTGCTGTATTTTGGGACCGATTTCCATTCATTTGTTGATCGGTTGAGTGTGGCTATTATTTTAACCGGAGAAGCGATTGTGCCTTTAATTAAAGCAAATGACCCTTACCTTTATAAAGTGCTTTCTAAACGCTCTCCTCTTGTCAGCTGGTACTCACGCACTGTGTTGGTGGATGTAAAGAGGAAGTGACGTATGGGTGCGGTGTTTTGGCCGCACCACTTCCGGCTGCTAGATGGCGCTCGATACATTTATTTAATTTCTAATTAATAATATATTATTATTATTATTATAATAATAACAACCAACTGTATTCATATAGCATCTGATAAACGTGTACCACAAAGTGCTTTACATGATAAAAGAAAAACAGACCCAGTGTTAAAAACACAATATGTGCACCCACTGGGTAATAACACATATTGTTGGAAAAAAAAAGAAAAAGGATTAAAAACAACATTACAACATTACTCTACTAGTTGTTAACTATGCATGGCACTATAATATAGTCACATCAAAAAAATATGGGCAATTTCCACTGCAATTTCGCCATAGGCCAACTTGAAAATGTGTGGCCTCATCTGCCTTATCTGCTCCACTTACAAACACATCACAGGTACATTTCTACAGTTTGTTGAAATGTAACTGTTGAAAGTTGAAAGTCAATCATCTCCAGCAAGACTGGGTTACACTTACACTTGGACTTTGTACACATAGGTCACATTTTAACAATAAAGGAACAAGAACGTATGATGTAACAGCACCACATATTTCTGGTATTATGACCCCGAAATAATAATAATAATCATCTGCAGTTGCTAAATCTGAATACTTTCACCACTTTAACAGCATCATTTAACATGACAGGATATGCCATAGAGGGCTTAGCCAAATGTAGTGATTTTTGTTGGAACTGGTGTTTTGCATGAGTTATTATGAGTTATTATAATTTCTGAAGGCATTCATAATCTACCCCCACGTGTACACAGAGCCCTATGTATCATTCCTACATGTTACTTATTAACTTAAGCAACTTTAGCGTTTTTTTGACACTTTAACCAAGTTACAAAAGCCCTGCCAATGGTCCTAGAATTAGTAATCTGCAGAGTTCAATCTGTCTTCTTATGTTGTTATGCTTGACAACATATAATAACAACATATAATCGGATTTTCTGTTATATAAGTATATATAAGTATTTCCTTTGCAAGGAATTTCGACATTGAGTATTGCGCATGCGTGGAATACACGTACACAATCTACATTTGAGATCAGGCAGTGAGACTCAGTGGTCGGACGAATAACATATATACAACATTTATGGACAATTGGTCAAGTTGACGACGGGTGAGCGGAAGATATAAACCATCACTCAGTCGTGTGAGGAGTATTTTTCTAACCAAAGTCCACAGCGCACTGCGTAATCTTGCGGTGGTGGGGGGGTCACGATTGTTAACTCTCCCTTCTAAAAAAAAAACAACAATCTGTTTTGCAGTATCTTGTCCTTTTTTTTTATCTCGATGGGAAGTACAGCACAGCCAAGAACCAATAAAAGATGCATTGACACGTGTGTAAGAATAGGCGTCAGTAACTAAGCGATCCCCAGCTGGGACTGGTTGTTCCTCTCTTTAACTGCTACCTCTTGGCACAAGAGCACGTTTAATGGCGAGTGTCCTGCTGTCTGTGCACCCCACACGGGGACTTGTGGACGAGAAGTTCCAAGTGGTGGTGCGCAATCTGCCCCCTGCAGACGCGGTGACCCTGCACTGCCTGCACCGCTCGGAGGACCAGGACTACTGGGAAGCCTTTGGGCACTACCTCAGCGACCACAGCGGGACGGTGAACGGTAGGTTTGACTTTGCCCAAGTTCGGTGGTCTAACGCTGCGCCGTGCGCCAGACTTTACGAGGCTATTTTGCTCTTTGCACACACGGGGGACTTTGGGAATAGTCAATTGCACATTGCAGCTGTCATTGCGACTTTCCATGTTTGTTTGCTTTTTTAGCCACATTATACTTCTAATCATAATTATACTTATGCATATCCTGTTATACTACTGTCATAAACAAACCCTATTTTCCCACAATGTTGTAGCATTTGCTCTCATCATTGAAGACCGTATCTGTTGTACAACTGACATATACTGTTTGTGAAGTGTCTGAAGATGACAGTTTTGGGGGGACGTACACCGGGAAGGAACGCATGGGTTTGCTGTGGAGTATGCGACCCGTTCCAGGCAGTAGAAGAGGGCTGAGGTAGGTCCACCATTCATCCACATATCCATTAATAATTAACAGATCCTGCTATATTGTCATTCATTGTAACGCCACGGTTGATACATATTGTTGTCTCTTTTGGGCATTTCTTTTTCATCGCCGTGGTCTAGGCTGAGAAAGATACACGTCGACACCCCCATGGCGGTGCTCATCTCGGTGTACAGGGGCCACCTGACCGAGGGCTTCAGGGAGCGGCCCCCCGTGGCCTCCGTGGTGGCAGAGAGGTGGTACATGGCGCCCGGCGTCAAACGCGTCGACGTCAAAGAGAGAGGGGTCGTGGGCACTTTCTTCATTCCTCCAGGTATTGCTGTGCAGGAGGTAGTCGATCGTAGTCGATTGAAAGTGATCTTTTAATTGATGTTCCTCTTACCGTAGGCCTACTTCCTCATCCCTTTGTACCTACTATAAATGCATGCAGTGTAGCCTTGGCTTGTAACTCTGTTCAACATGTGCCAAACCCTCGCCAAACTAGAGAGAGACACACACACCATTCCACTGCATTAATTATCAAGAGCTCTCTCTCTCTCTCTCTCCCTCTCCCCCCCCCCAACCCCCCCATCTCAGGCCCCGGACCCTTCCCCGGTGTGCTGGACATGTGGGGTGGGGGAGGGGGGCTGGTGGAGTATCGAGCAGCGCTGCTGGCGTCCCACGGTTTTGCGGCCATGGCGCTCAAATACCTTGACAACACCGAGGACGTCCAGCCGTCGGACATGGGGATGGGCTACTTTGAGGTACGTGTCTGTTATTCGTGGAGCCGCTGTTCTCGTACAAGAGGTGCAAAAGTCCAAGGCAGTGAACTGTGAACCTACCTTAGACTCAAGACTGGAAATGATTATCACCTCACCTCATGAATATTCATATTACTGTGATTTATATACTAATGACATGTATCTAAAGAAAGTGTGTCACTGTGTCACTTTAGATACAAGTGTCTGTTAAAAGACGAAATAGGAAATTCCAGTGCATTGTATTTGTTCCCCATTCATGTTATGAACCCTTTTATACACAGACGGCATTTCAGATCATCCAGGAGCACCCGCAGGTGATCAGTGACAGAGTGGGCATGCTCGGCCTTTCCTTCGGCACGTCAGTGACCCTTACTGTAGCCGCCTACTCCAAGGTCGCCAGAGTAAGTACATCCCGTATATCGCAGACAGTTACACGATGACACACATCCTATTTTTGATTACTCACAGTGACAGTTTTTTGTATTTCTTTTTCCTTAGCCTCGTTGCTGTGTTTGTGTCAGTGGCAGTCACGTCTACCCGATATCCAAATCCATCAAGCAAATATTTGTGGAAATGAGCCGGTAGGTGATGAAAAAGTATTTCTTGCAGGACGCTTCTTGACAGCAAAGCATTTGATTTGATAGAGCATGATCATGGGAAGACACACTGGGAGCATTAACCCAGCGTCTTCAATGACACTGTAAATGTTCGTGACTTGTATCGTCACATTGTAGGCACAAACATCTAAGAAACACAAACCAAAGAGGGGTTCTCAAGATCACAGTGTTACATGGTCTTTTAAACACAGTGTTACGGGTCTTTTAAACACAGTGTTACGGGGTCTTTTAAACACAGTGTTATGACCTCACAGGAATGCTGCGTCTTACTCAAAGAAGTACATTATTCCATTTGTGGGGCAGTAGAGACAAGTAAGGAGAATGATATGGTTAATGGTGCCAGGAGCGTATCTTTAGACCAACAGCTGTGAGCCAGCTCCCCTGTTCAGCTCACCTACACCATAAAAGCAAGTTAAAGAAGAGGCTATATCCCATAACTGAGTAAAAGAAAACTTTGAAAGGAAACCTTGGAAAGGATAAAAAACAAAGTTACATAGGGATTTTCCATTACACCCACACACCTGGTGGCAAGCTAGGGGCCCCCAAAGTCAAGTGTAATTGTAATGCTGAGATCGACCACCTGCCCCCTCAGGAATACCGGGAAGATTCGGATGGACGAGGAAAAGAACGTAATATGGCGGAACATGATCCTACCGATCACCATGGATCCCACCATAAAAGCTGACGTAGGTGTTGTTAAACACTGTGTATTTCCAACAGACACACTTAAGTATAAGACATTAATTGTAAGGACTCCCGTGGACTTTCTCTGCCAGGTGGGCAGAATTGAGTGTCCGCTGCTGCTCATCAATGGAGAGGACGATCAGAACTGGGCCACTGTGGAGTCTGCAGAAGATGTGAGTGCACACACACACACACACACACACACACACACACACACACACACAGACACTGATGTGCTCCCTGTGAACTATTAAGTAGCATGATTTGAATATCATTAAATGCCTTTGATTATTCATATTATTATCTGTGGGAAACAGAGACTGCAGAAGCTAAGCACATTTTTTAAAAGCAAACCAAATGTACCTTATGCACATAAAAACAACAAAATGTCTGGACCATACGGTTTGCAATCTTGTAAGAAGCTATTGTTTAAAAAGCCATTTCTGACCTTTCAGATAGCTAACATGATGTCTGTTGCTGGCAACAAACACCTGCTGACCGTGCTGACGTACCCCAGAGCGGGCCATCTTATCGAGCCCCCGTTCACGCCACACATCAGGGCCAGCAACTTCATCGTTCACCAGACCAAAGAGAAAGGTAGGCTTGTGCGTACATGCCGGTAAACATAACACAAACACAAGGGCTGTCCTCAGGCAGCACTTCAAAATAGTTGTTGTCACCCTCACTCAAGCAAAGTGTGCGCAGCCAATAGAATCATTTCCAGCCAGAAGTAGCAGGCCCCTCGTATTTTAGGTAAACAAGACACTTTGTGTTGGTGTTTTCGACCCAAACATTTGATGTTGATTTGGGGGTTTACTTACCCTTTAAAGAAATGTATCTGAATTCACTTGTACGTTGTTCCGGATAAAAGCACCTGCTAGATAGTTGTAATATATTGTAATACAATGTCTTAGGACTGAGTGTTTTGCTTTGATTGTTCTCAGCCTCACTTGTAAGCCACTTTGGATAAAAGTGTCTAAATGACTAAACATAACAGATAACGGCACATTTTCTTTAAACCAGTTTTGTAGTATTGTCCTTTTTCGCAGGATGCTACATAGATTGATGCTACTTAAATAGTTTTATCTTAAATGTAAACAATGTTTACAGGGGATATGTTGCTTTTAAGTAACAACAATCCCTTTGTCATTAGGGACCATGTTAAAATGAAATGAATGAGTGGTGTGTGTATTCTGTGTGTGTGTGTGTGTTGTAGTGGTCATGCTGTGGGGAGGAGAGCCCAAAGCTCATGCAGATGCCCAGGAGGATTCTTGGAAGAGGATCTTGACCTTCTTGAGGGAGTACCTGTACATCCGACCCACCCTGCCCCCCCACCCTGCCAAGCTGTGAACGTGTCACACGCACGCACATATCCAGACCTCACGCACACATCCAGACCTAAGTGACCTCCTGACTGATGTGAACATAGGAAACAGTGGCTCACACACACACACAGGACCAATGGACGAGAATCAGAAAGTCAATGTACATATTTAATATCAATGACAAAAATGTTTTAGTTTTTAGTATCTATAAAATATATTAATAAATATTACTCGCCAGTCGACACAGATCAACATTATACAGTACCCAAACTAACAAGATTTGACTATACATTTTAATAAAAATCAATCAAAAAAAACCTGGTGCAATTACTGACTGCATTTTTTTTTGACAGTTGAATTGACGTGTTCAAATATCTAGAGTCGAATCAGACTGGTCAAATAAATACAACAGTATGGATGTAGACAGTTGCATTTGCCATAGAGATGACACCTTACATGGCTAGTGTCACAAATTCATCCAATCAGAAGGAGTGATAATAACTAGTGTCTTACAAGAGATGGTGTGGTCCCTGAGATTTGGTATTAATATTTGTTTAATATAAAACATTATTCGGCACAAGAACACTCCTGACGATTGCACATAGGAAATGAAGCAGACACAAGTAACATATGACAACACTTTTCTATCTTGATTTAACACCGAAATACTTAAATGATACATGTTATGGTCATTAAGCATTCATACAGTCTCCCCCCAGGGAGACAGGAGCATAGAACAAATGAACAAATTTGAGCTGCCAAAAATGTTTTTTTTTAACTTCAATTCTCCAATGACTTAGAGCCATGTCAGAGCAATATCGAACATATACACCTGTACTCTTCTAACAACTTAAGTCCACCTCGTCTTGAGGATGTTGGCGCCCACCCCCACCACCAGAGGGCGCACTGCAGACTGCCGTCACCGGGTGGCTCACCTTTAGTGTCCTGAGTGTTTGGCGTCACGTGTTCGTCCGTCGGCGATGCTGTTGTGAGGACAAGTGGCTTGTGTAATCCGGACATGCCTGAATGGAGTATTATTGCACTTTTTTTTTTGTTAACTACAATGTTTACATTTACTTTTTGCATTTACATTTCTACGACTCACATTGTGCATATAGATATATTTTCTGTATATATACTCTTATCGTTTTTATTCTTATTAAAAACATCTATTTTTAATTGCTATTACTGTCCTGTACTCTCTGCTGTGACAAAATCTATACGCGTGTGTAGTACGAAGTATTACAGAACACAGATATATTATGATAACTATGGGCCATACGCAAATCATGAAGTATAATAACTTCCGGGTGGCCTGTAGAGCAAGTGTCCTTATTGGTCGAGTGCAAATGCGCACTTGTTGCTTATTGGTTGTCATTCAACTGTCTGTGTACGTTGTGATTGGTTCCAGATAAATGGATACACATTATGAACGATAACAAAGGATGTAAATGTTATTGAAGCCATTCGATAAGATATATAATACAACATTTAATGAAAATAACAAGACACTAATGTTGTTTGAAAATAAAAACCTTTATTTACAAATTGATCCAAACCACATTTCTGAAAGTTTCTGGAGGTGCAAGAAGGCTGTAATTCGAGCCAAATTAAAGCAAATTAAGGATTTACACTATGAAATGCAAAAGGTCTATTTAAAATACTATTTTAATAAAACAATCTAAATGGTAATGCTGTAAATATTATGCCAGTCATGATAACTAAAATACGACAGATTTTATACAGCAGAAAAATCATCATCCTGGAAGGAAGGAAAACCATAAAAAAAAAAGAACTGTACACATTCAAGAGGCGTGGCTACAAACAGGTTCACCAAACCAAAAAACGATATGTAGAATTACATACACATCAGGCTTTTTTCATATATAAAAAAGGAACAAACAATGGAATAACACTTAAAAAAACAGCAGAGAAAGAGAAACCAATACATAAAAAAAAACAACAATGCCAAACCCACCAAAGAGCTGAACGACTCTTGGCAGCGACCGATCAGTAATGACTGACGGTGGAGTTAAGGTTCAAGTTGGTCGCCCCCTTTGTAAGTTTGCGCGTAAAATCAGAGTAGGTGCTGCCGACCGAGTTCAACGTGTCGTTGTGGTTATCTTGGGACTTGCCGCTGCCGCCGCCAACGACGTTCAGAGCGTTCTTATCGGGGTGGGGCGTGGCGTTCTCCTTGTTCCGCTCCAACGACTGGGACGCCTTTCCGTTGACGGGCGTGCGCATGCCCAGGCCCTTTTTGACGGAGAGGGGCGGCCGGTGGACCACGCTGTGGCAGATGGTGCCTCCGAAGCCCGAGCTCAGGGTGCTGTTGGGGGTGGAGCCGGCGGAAATGCCGGTGAGCTTCCTCACTTTGCCCGGTGTCGTGGTAGTGGCCAGGCGCCTTTTGGTCGGCGTCCTCGCGGCCGTTCCGAACTTCATCTCCTCCTCGAACTGCTTGGTTTTCTTCATTTGCCTCTCCAGCTTCTCCTGCTCCTTCTCGTCGTGGAAGGCGGTCCACTGCTGCTGCACGTACTCAATGAACCTCCGCCCGTCGACGAGGAACTCCCCGCCGCACTCCTGCTCCCAGAGGTCGATCTGGGCTTTCAGGCTTTTCTCCAGCTTTGGCAGGCTCTTCTGCAGGTCGGCCCTCTGCTTCTGCTCTTTGAGGAGGTTCCCGCCGCGGTTGTTCAGCCTGGAGGGGTCGTTGGCCTTGCGGTCGAGCTCCAGGAACAGCGTCCAGTTCTCCTGCCACCTGGCGACGCCCTCGAACAGCTCCCTGTGGTCCTCGTAGCGCTGCTTCAGCGTCAACACCTCGGCCTCGTGGCGGTTCAGCAGCTCCTCCGTGAAGTCGTCCTCGTCGCCGTAGTACGGGGCGAACTCCTGCCGCTGCTCGGCACTGTAGAAGCACTTGTCCCACAAGAGGGCCATCTCCGCTCGGATGGCCTCGACGAAGCTCCTGATGCTCTGCATCTTCAGCGCGTCCAGGCGCAGGATCTCAGCCTGGAGCGCCTCCATGTTCTGCTTCTTGGAGTGGACCATGTGCGCCGACATGGCCTCCCTCTCCTCCTCGGGAATCTGGAGCCGTTCCCAAAGCTCCTGGATTTTGGCACGGTACACCGAGCACCGGCGCTCGTTCTCCGCCTTGCAGTCTTCCAACTAGAGGGGAAACAGTGACATTAACATTAATCCCCGAAGGGAAAGTTGGTCGTTAAAAACGGCAGAAATAGTGGGCAGGATAGTCTAGTACTGGTTAGGGTGTTTGACAACCCACCCGAAAGGTTCTGTGTTCGAAAATCAATGTCCACAGCCTAGTCTGTAGGGCCAGGCATCCCTGAGCAGGATGCCCAACCCCTACCTGCTCCTTAATGACATCCATCTCAAATTCACTGCAAGGAGCTTTGGATGAAAGCATCTGCTAAATGACACATTTTATATACATATATATACTGTATATATATACACACACACACACCTATGTACAGAATAGATCTAATACAACAAAGTAGGTACGATGCGTCGAAGTGCACAGCTTACCTGGGTGAGCAGAAGTTTGAGCGAGGCAATGTTGTCATTGGAGAGGCAGAAGGCGTTCTCGTCAACGCAGGCCACGTCCCTCTCGAAGCTGGTCTCCGGCAGCCGCTCCAGGTCCTCCATGGAGAGGACGATTTGCTCCTTGATGCTCACAAACTCGGCATGCCGCCGCCGCTTCTCCTTGGCGAGGTCGGCGATGTAGGAGCGGTAGCCGTCCAGCCGCTCCATGGACGGCACGCAGTCGCGGTCGATGCAGAAAGGCGTGGAGCACAGGATGTCGCAGAGCTCACGGTCTCTGTCGACGAGCTCTTGCAGTTCGTCCATCCTCTGCTTCTTGTGTTTCTTCATCACGTCGAGGCGTATGCGTCGGTCCTTCTCCAACTGCAGCATGGTGTTGCCCTCTTCCTCCTGGAAGGTGGGCATCTGGAGTTCGCCGCACAGGTCGTCGAGTTCCTGGCGACACGTCTCCAGGCTGGTCTTCAGCCGCTTCTTCATCTCTTCCTCCTCTTCGATCATCATGTCCAGCAGTCCTTTGATGTGTTGCTGGACCACGTCGGTTCTCTGGAGGCGCTGGTCTTCTGGGATTCCTACCTCTTCCCATATGTCTTTTAATCTGATCAGGGCTTTATTTAGACAAGCCACTGACTCGGCTGCGTGGACCTCACTGGAATACAAAGAGGTAGGTTTACAATTTGATCATATTATCATATTCATCGATCTTGGGTCAAATGAGGACAAATTACCTAAAATGCCCTAACCCACCCAAGTAAACGAGATTCACTGAAAAAGGTGACGGTTAATATTAAAAATGTTGAAGAATTGGGTTCACATTTAGAGAAACCAGTGCCATTTCTGTAATCTCAACCCACAAGTGACACATACTTTAGCATTTGTCTTTGGTGTTTTCTGATGAAAACATTTGTGTATAATTGATGTATAATTGACATAATAATAAACCCTATGTTTATTATTTGGTATTATACTACACTCCTGATGGTTCGCTTGTCATGCTGAAGAATTATTGTAACGCAAATGTAGGCCAGCTGTCTCACTGGCGTGCAGTGAGACAGATGCACATCCGTTTCCCCATATATTTACAAAGGCCTACAGTTAACACTACACTTATCGATTAGGCTGCACAGTTTTAAACTTTAAAGCATCTATGCTTATCCATGCACACAATCCTGTTGGCGACGACAACCAAGACTATCTAAAACAATGTTATTCAGAGTTCACACGTATTCTTTTTACTTACCTCCTCCGCATTGTCTCAGTGTATTCGAGTCAAAAAAACGAAACCAATACGACTATACCACTATTTTCTAACAAAACATTGACGTTTTGTGTTAAAAATCGTTGGTTCTCGTTGATTGTGGTCCCCGACTCATCCACAGTCGCACTAATTTGAAAACTGCACCGAGACACAAACGAGTCTCTCATTGGTCGATTAGAAAAACGTCATTGAAACGTTTGCCCAATGGGCGTGGCTTGGTGAATGTAGGCCACACCCAGCCGCCCCATTACGTGGGACTGTATATATATATTATATAATATATAATTATTATATGGCTTCAATTATTAATAAAAATGATTGACCAAGATAAGAACTAATTTGAATTACAATATTTTCAATTAATTCGCTTACAAAAAGTCTGACGGAAACTAGCCAATAGTTTAAAAACCAGAAAAAGTCAGTGGACTGTCTGTCTGTATGACTGACTGACTATCTGTCTGTATGTAGGCAATATATATACGGCTATGTATGTTTTCCTATTTTATTTATTATAATTATAAGTACAGATTTTTTTTGTATAATGTGTGCTGCTGTTACAACCGCACTGAATAAAGTACCCATCTAATCTAATGCTTGCATCTATGGTATGCATGTCTGTCTCTTCTCTGTCACTCCTTCTGAAATGTAATTTTTTGTTTTGTTTTCGGATTAAACATAAATATGTATAATTCATATTTTAATATCTTATCAGGCCACTACAACAATACAAACTGAATGGCTTTCAACTTTCAATGCCAAACAATTATAAGACAAGTGCAACAAGCAAATACAAATAAATAACACAAATAAAGAAAATGGGCTTTTTATCCAAGTTACAATCATTAATAATATTAATTCGATTTACGGCACTTTAGTGCAAAATACGTGTCGTAAAAGTGAACACACTTTTCCGAGTGGCACAAAAGGGATATGACGTCAGACCACAACCAGCAACAGTGGTCCACGTGCAATTCGCGTTGACCAATAGCAGACGCCGCAGTCCCAGTGGAGGTAAGGAAGCGGACCAATAGGATTGTGCGTCGTGGTGTTCCGGGCGCTGGAATGCAGCCCGTCAACATTTTGATAACCTCGCCTGGAAATCAACCAGAGCAGTCGATGGACGCGTCCCGAGGATAGCTGTCACCCGTCCACTCCAGGTAACCCAAACCACCACCACCTATGTTCTCGAATATACTCAGTTATGTGACGGCCGTGTGTCAACTACAAAAGGGTTTTAAAAAAAAAGTCACTTTGTTTCTGGGGCATTCTTATTCTTATTCTTTAGTATGTACGTGTACCTTGTGTGGAGCTACAGCAACGTCACCGTTATCATGTAACATCTTTTTCCTGTATTTTAAGTGTGGCATGACATGTTTGAAGTCTGCTTCTCTCCTTTTAAGTCTTCATGTTTCCAAAGTAATTTGTCCATAAGCGTGCATTATTTTTTTTTGGTTGTAGAGAATGACATGACACTGAAAAAGCCTGCTGTCATCATCCCACAGGTCACGAAGCAGTGAAGGGCCCCCAACAGTGAAGGGCCCCCAACATGGCCGCGGCTCAAACGGTGCTCCTGCTGGCCGTCTACATCCTCCTCATCACAGAGTTCATCCTGGCCACCCAGGACCTCTACCACATACTCGGGGTGCCCAAGGATGCTTCAGAGCGCCAGATAAAGAAGGCCTTCCATAAGTTGGCCATGAAGTATCACCCAGACAAGAACAAAAGCCCGGACGCCGAGTCAAAGTTCAGGGAAATAGCCGAGGGTGAGTACAAATGTGTTTGCCGTTTTCCTTATTGCCTGACATTTTAGTGTCACGGGATTGCTGTATTGACTCTAGAGGAATGGCACAATGGGATGCGGCCAAGAACTGTGATTTTGGTCTCATGGGCACACCTGTGAAGTACGGTTTATTTTTAGCGGTGGGTCAACATGGGCGTCCAGTCATGTGTGTGTGTGGTCTCCTGTCTCCCCTCTAGCCTACGAGACGTTATCGGATGACAAGAGGAGGCGGGAGTACGACCAGCTGGGTGGTCACGGCCCCTTACCCGGACAAGGAGGCAACAACGGTGGGGCCCGAGCCGGCCCCAGCACCAACTTCCACCAGTACTTCCAGTCGTTCAACTTTGACGACCTTTTCAAAGACTTTGACCAGTTCGGACAACCGCACCACAATCACAACCACCATCACCGCCACCACCACCACCACCACCACCAACAACACCACCAGCACCACTCTGACCCCCATTCCCACGCCTACGCCCATTCCGAAGCCTACGCCCATTCCCAAGCCCACCAGAAGAGACACTTTGACGGACACTTCCAGGCCCACCAGGAGGCCGTCAACAGACACAAGAGACAATTCCAGCAGGGGGGCTTCGGGGGAGGAGCAGGAGCAGGAGCAGGAGGAGGAGGAGTCTTCGACAACGTGTTCGAGGACCTGGAGAAGATGTTCTCGTTCGACGCGCACAGTTCCGGGAGCGGGAGTACAACGGGTAAACAGCACTGCCGGACGGTCACCCAGCGCAGGGGAAATATGGTGTCCACCTTCACAGACTGCTCCTCTTAGTTCCCCCCCCCCCGAAAAAAATATAAGAAAAATAATAATACATCAAATCAGTCACAAAGCTCTTCTACTACCCCTGCCACATTCGAGCTTTTCTGGTTTAGGAAATTGAATGTTATCAGTTGGGTGGTTTTAATGTAATTGCCTCCAAGAACAAATACTTTAGGTGGAATTCACCATGACGGTGTCAAAGCAATAGCTCATACGGTTTTCATCGATGGCATAGCGACGTCATTTCTTCTTCTGGTTTCCTTTACATACATACTTTGGCTTTGAGCATCGTGTGCATGTGAAGGTGAACCTTCGCTCTCAGGTTTGACGCAATAATTGGTATGAATTTTCATTGGAGGTGTAGAAAGCTTGATGGGGCAGGGAAGCAATAACATTCATTTAGACAATTTCTTTGAGCAGTCTGTTTGACCACTGCCCAAAAACGGGATGGGACTAATGGCAATATGGCACCAAAATACCTGTGTATCTGTTTTCTGCTGCTATCACCGCCTTTTGTAGAGGCACTTATTATACAAGCAATTACAATTGGGTGTTTTCTTTTTCATTTTGGTGTTCGATAATACAATCCTTTTTTTTGTTTGTTTTTCAAATTCAGCGTTTGAATTAGGACATTTGGTTTTGATTTTTGTGGTGTAAAATTGGAATTTCTCAACTCATGAATTGTTAAGGTTTTCCATTATCAACTGTTACCTCATTTTAGTTATTTTTTCTCTGCAGAGTCTGTTCTGCTTTATCGCAGTCTGTGCAGGTAATGAACTCCAGGAATATCCCAATGCTGTGTTTCTACAATACCTATTACTACTTTGGCAAGTAACAAGTACTCTTGATGGTACCAATGTATTTGTAAAACGGTAATTGGCTACAAAAAAAAGGTGAAAATGTGATGACTTAGTCACCAAGGGGTGAACACAATGGTGAGTTACTTAACTGTACTGACATTATGTGCAATATTTGCTACCTATGCTCTTTGTTGCCTCTCTCCCAGACAGTGCTGCATGAAAGTGCCATTGTTGCGTGTGCGTGTGTGTGTGTGTGTGTATGTGTGTTTGTGCGTGTGTGTGACACACAGAGGGGGGGGAATGTGAGGGTGATGTCTGCATGTTA